>JAHBCN010009223.1:0-35722 GCA_019359885.1 Listronotus oregonensis | reverse complement strand
CTTCAATCTGCGCGAAAAAGTCTAATATAGGGCGCCGCCATGGTTGCTTTCGCTTGTCATTTGTCATCATTTGTGCTTGTCATGTCATAATCTTGTTTGTAAACAAAAATATAATTAAAATGGTTTTGGATTAATAATATTACGATTTATGAATGAAATTAAAATTTTAGGATGAAAACATGTACCATTATTAAACAGTATACTATGCAGGTGAATAATTTGTATGAATTCAAAAATATTTATGGGTTAGAAGATTTTTTTCTTGGTAAAAAGCTCAGAATATTGAAATCCTACATAATGTGTTTTTGAATTTTTTAGTAAGGATAAGGAAAGCAGAATACGTTATGAATATGCATATAATATATATTACAATTTTTTAATGAAAAGGGCAAGAAGATCCAGGTGACTTGGTAGAAACGATAAATGGAAATGCTAAAATCGAAATACCAACTTGTTTACCCAAAAAAGCTTTAATAATTTTACCCAATAACTGCAGTGCTGCCTTTAGAACTCTAAAGTAAATATATCTTTTTAATGGATTCTTTAAAAGTCAAATAAAGGCCTCTGTTATTCAAAATATGTGTACAGATTTCACACTTTTTTATGTAAGTGCTCTTATCGAAGGTGTATTTCATAATTTGGTGTGTACAAAAAGTGTTAACTAATTCTGAATAATAACCAGACCTAAAGTTACAATAAAAGAATATAGCAAAAAATGCATACAATATAAAAGGCATCCTAAAGAATTTCCCAGTGAAAACATGCAATATGGACAAATGGCATTTTATTAAATAAAATACTTAAATAATCAGTAAAGAAGTGTTTTATTTATACACTGTATTTTATGTCAAATGTTTTTTTTGCATTAAAAAGTAAATTTACTTTAAGAAATGACACTGGATAATACATGTAGTTGGCCCAATGGAACCCCTTTATTTTATAAAATGGTTGTTTACCAATATCTATAATCATATATCATCTTAAGCAGGTGATCATAAGTGTGAGTTTTTTTTCTTACTATGAAAATTATAAAAGGAAGGTCCTATATATTTAAAAATAATACATGCTATATATTAATTTTTATATGCACTGTGATGATACTAACCTCTTAACTTATGCCACTCGTTTTGTTTACCTATACCATTTTAAACAATGCTCAGGTCAGCTGCCATTCACATATCTTTTTTTCAATACCTATACTCCTTTTTTTTAGTTTTCAGAATACAACCAGACATAGTCCTTGCCTTTGTAGCTTATTTTCTTAAATTTTTTAAAATAATTTTTAGTGGAGAATAGGTTTTTTTTGACAATTAATATTGTAAAATTGCAAACATAAATTTCTGTTTTCTGTTAAACTAATCTTATTGTATTGTATAATTTAAGATAATTTTTATCGATTTTAAAATATTGTAGATCACACACACATTCTAATTGAACAAATTATTTCATAATTAGTTTATATTTAGGCTGCTGCAGAGACAATTTAAATGATTAATATGTGGCAATTGCCAATACTAAAATACCATAATAATAGAGTTATATAGACGCAATCATGGGCAAGTTCACACCTCTGAGGAATAGAAAAGTGACATTCTTACACTTAATCCGGTAGGTTAGTTTGCTTAAACTATTGGGTTAACAATAAAACAAGATATTTTTATTAATAGGTTTTATTGACCATTAAATGGAATCAACTTGGTTAACTTATTTCTTATTCTTTCCCCTTGAATAGTTTTGGTATGTTGTTTCGCCATGGAATTGGTGATAATTGGTGGGTACTTGGGTGGAAATGCCATCCAAAAAAAAGCAAAGGTATAACATTTTGTCTTAAAATTTTTCCTTGTCCTATATGTTCAGTATCCAGGAACTGTTTTAAACAAATGTATCTGCTAGCTGGCTAAACTTCCTCTTTTTGGAAATCTAAAATTAAAATATTACATGTAAATTTTGTTGCGCCTGCAAGTATGCAAAAATCAAGAGACCTAAACTATTATAATGTATGTTATCTTATAAAATTACAATTAAACTATTTTAGCTTTAATTTTTCTAGGTTTTTATTTACCCAATAAAATATTTTCACTATATAAAATGGGGTACTTACAAACGAAAATAATATCTTCTGCTGTACTATATCTTCTAGAATTGGAACACCCTCTCACGCAACAAGACATAGTTCATTAAACTAAATTAAAGCATTATAAATGGAACACTTAACGAAAATAAAACGAAAGATACTAAGCCAACTCTAATCCAAAAAGTAAACAAAACATTTACGAAAAACTCTTGTTTATACGACAACCCTTTTTATTCCATGAGAACAACAAAGAAAACAAAACAAATGTCAATTTTGATTTGACAAGTAGAAGCAACCATGGCGGCTCACATGCCGTCCTCGTAAAATTGGATGCGCAGTGGTCGAAGCGCTTTCTCCCCCCTTCTATTTCTCTGATCCGTATCAATATTTCAGGTGTTTATGACGCGGTAAACGAAAATTTTTTCGATTTAAACGTGCAGAAAATGGACCATTTTGAATTTAAAAAAAATCATTTTAGATCAAAAGATATACGAGGAATCGGATAATTACATAAAAAAATATGGCATTCCCTTTAAAAAAATATCAAAATGACCCCAAGCAGTTTTATTTGATGTTCAATTATTTTACATTAATTATTTTCGGATACGGAGGGAAAAATTATATGTGATGGCTATTTCACTTTTTTTTATAAAAGTACAGGTAGAGTCAAAAAAGCGGCCTGTCTAGTCCTCATTGGATAACCCTGTACCTATTACGCATCGCAAATTTCCAAGTAAGATCAAGTTCTGTCCACATTTTTTTTATGACTTGGCAAGTGTTTTACTCACCTTTCTTTTTTTATTATGTATTATTTGATGGATTTCAGGGCCTTAGCCCATGTGACTAAAAATATTTTCTTTCTCTCTCTCCCTCAACTCTTATTTGGGAGCGAACGTAATAAAGTAGTAATTAAATATGCATCTTTTTTATTTCAATTGTCGCACTTTTACATATGGTAGTAACCCACTGTATAAAAAAATTAAAAATGATTCTTACCAATATGTTCTCGAACGTGAAAAGAACCTCATACTAGTAATTGAGGATTTAAAACAATCCGCACAAAAATCACACATTTATTATAAGTTTGCCACCCTACTTTAAAAAAATATAATACACACTCTTATCTTATGAATCACAAGTATCACCCACTGTACTCGATGAAATGAAATTAACCTTTTTTACAGTCTTTTAATAAAGAAAAATAAATTGAAAAATAATAATATTTCTTAAACAAATCACCGCTTTTATCGACCGGCAAAACACACTGTTTTATTAATAAAATAATAATTTAAAAGCAACGAACGCTGCGGCTGGACCTGACGTCCTTGTTACACCTTATAATTACCAAAGTTGTAACAAAACAGACTCAAACTTTTGCATTGAAAGTAGGTAAACAATATCATCAATGATTTAATTGACGAATGCATCAACTACCAACTATGATGTCATTAATTTTAATTTAATTAGAGTCTTGCTCTGGTTATGTAAAAATTATTGTATGTACTATTGCATTATAGCTATTTATGGTACTAGTGTGTTATTATACATAAATATAAATACTATTTTTTAATTTGTTACCTTCCAAGATAAAAACGATGGAAAACAGATGTTTTAATAACGTAATCAAATATTTTCTGATACAAAATACCTTGTATGATATAAAAGATTAATACTTTTCTTTAAATTTCGGGTCTTTGGAGTGTCATCAGGGTTGTAAAAAATCATATTTTTTTTAAATCAAATATCGCGATTTAAAAAAAACATGATTTTTTTTTGTAAATAGCACAATCGAAGTTTGTAACGTGTCCTTATTCTTAAACATTCTCCTATCTCCTAATATTTTTCGTTTTTATAAACTCTTATATTAAATATTTACTGCGAGAAAGCAGTTGCACTTTCTTGAAAATTCCTGTCAGAACACGCAGATTTACCGGTCTACATAAAGGGGAGGAACGCGGACGGGCGTCATTTCCTAGTTAAGATCTGTGCGCGCGAGCATTGTTTTTACGGCTAACTGAAAATTTTTATATTGTGTAAAATATAAAATATCGTTTTTTGAATCCGTCGTTTCGAAGAAGTGGTAGAAAGAAAGACCTTATCTGGCAGTTTTTCAAAGAAAAATCGGGGAAAGCGGAGGGAAAACCGTGATGTCGCGCTACATGTAAAAAATGTAGGTGGAGAGGATGAAAAAGCACTGGGAAAAATGTAAAAATGTAAATAATGAAGACATCGATACTATCGATACTTATAGTGACTCGTCATTCTCATCAACGTTATCACAATGACAATCAGTTTTAACCGTAAGTACCTTTTAATTATTTTTAATATTGTTTTTTTAATTGCAGGTACAACGTACTTCAAGCATAAATACGTCACAAATTCAAACTGAACAAAACTTTCAGCAAGCAAGTACGTCGCACTCAGTTTCCCCTTCAATCCCAGTAAACAAAAAAAGGCAAGAATATTATACTGACAATACTGACATTACTGACACAACTTCTTCTGGATCTCTGATGTCTTTTGTTGTACGTACTAGTAAGCCTGCCAAAAATAAAATTGATAAGCAGATTGCCAGAGTCCTCTATGCAACTAATAGCAGTTTCATTTGCCTGGAGCAATCCGAAGTTAAGAAAGCTATAGCACTACTGCGACCTGGATATGTACCGCCCAGTCGAAACGATGTGTCAGGCAGACTGCTTAATCAAATATATACCGAAGAAAGAAGCAAATGCTTTAAGGGTTTGTCTTTCACTCGATGGATGGTCTATTGTGCATAATGAACCCATAGTATGTGCAACAGTTACTGCAGAAAAAGGCTCCTCCTTTCTATTCGACACTGCAGATAAAACTGGGCATCCACATACATCCGACTACCTAACAGAAATTGCAGCAACCCTTATAAACAAACTAAAAACCGAGTATGATTGTACAGAGAGTAGTTTCGTGACAGATAATGCAGCTAACATGTCTGCAATGCGAAATGAAATAAGGGCATCTGATAAATTCAATGTAATAGCATATGGCTGTGCTACAAATATACTAAATTTATTATGTAAAGATTTGAAAATCGTTGATATAAAAGAGCATGTAGTCCGTAAAGTACTTTAGGAACAATCATTTTGCATCTGCAACATATGCCAAAGAAGGAGGCAAAAAACTAGTCATACCTAGTGATCTTCGATGGAACTCGCTTGCAGACTGCTTGCAAGTATTTACCGAATAATGGCCCATACTTTTTAGAATCAGTGAAGAACACAAAGAAAAGATTGACAGTATTATCAGGGAAGATTACCTCAAAATTCTTAAGCCAATTTCCATTGCCATAGATAGTTTGCAAAACACCGACGCCACTATTTCAGATGTTGTAGAGTAATTTAAAATATTAGAAGATTACTTTGAAGAAACTAATGTGATATTACATCAACAGCAAAAATTTAAAAATCGATATAATATGTGTATAACCTCGAATCATTTGCTGGCATTTCTTATCGACCCAACGAAAACACAAAGTTTGACATATACTAAAAAAAATATTGCATTACAAACTGCAAAAGAACTGTATCCAGATAGTGGTTTATTACCACTAATCTTCAAGTTTCTTGCAAATCAGAGCCTTTTAACGATATTATGTTTCAAGATGATATCCTGAAAAGCGTAAAACCTATTGACTGATGGAAATCACAACGAAACGCAGATATTATTGAAAAAGAACTTCCCATAATAACACAACTGCTCTGTGCAGCTGCTTCGTCTGCATCAGTAGAGAGGATATTCTCAACATTTGGTTTAGTGCGCTCTAAACCACGCAATCGATTAGGTACTAAAAAAGCTGCCAAACTAGTGTTTCTTTACAAATATTACAATTAAATTTGTTTTTTGTTTTGAATATTTTCTGCAATAATACTTCTATCCGTGTTCTTGTGTTCTTGTAATAAATTAATTTACTTTACTAACGTAATTTATTTTTGTTTCGATTTTTCTTCATAACCCAAATTATTTTTTTTTTATAATTTTTATTTTTGATTTTAATCATGATTTAAATTTTAAAAAATCAAGTGATTTAAATCCTTGCAACCCTGAGTGTCATAAGAATGTGAAATCTGGTCTGTGATAAAATTTTTAACTTTTATTATAAATAGTAGGTTATATTACCTGTGATACTTAGTTCAGGGCTAACATTTAAACCTATATTTGGATAACGTATGTAAAAATAGGGTTTGTTATTTGTGAAATGTGTGATTAAATTTAATTACATTATTATAATAATATGTTATAAAACCTGTAATAGGTATTCTTCTAATAAAAGTATTGGGCTTTCAAACTTCCTTAGGTTCCACCCATTCGCAAAAATGTCGAAAAAAAGGGTCATACAACATACTGATGTCGTATGCGATACTGTGTATTCAAGATTGGAGGATAGACCGCCAGGTCGTAAAATATTCTCATGTCTAAAATATTTAAAATATAAAGTGTGTCTACTTAAGTTGGCAACATATGGGAAACTTTTTTATTATTAAATTTACGAAAAAAAGTTATTCTTCATAAAAAGTTCTGCATGTTCTACAATCTAAAATGCAATCAACAGATATTAAATGTACTTTTCCGCACGGCGTGCAGAAAAGTGAACTTTTATGCACGCCGTGCGGAAAAGTAAAACTACTCTAAAATCTTACAGGTAAGCAAGATTTATATATATATTTTAGTAATTATAGGCTATTTCATGCAATATACGAAGCCATTGCAAGTTTTAGTTTATTCTCTTTTTTGTTTGTTACTCCGTAATTTTTAATATTTCAACTAAAACACAAAAAAACATTTTTTTAATTACCCTGTATAATATTGATAAATGATTATGACAAGTCAAGCAACAATATGTAATCTTGGTGATTTTAACACATGTCAGATTTTTTCTTCGTTTCCATATGACAAGCAATTGCACAAATGAATTTCAATACAAACAAGCATTTTTAATGGGAAGGCGTCATAGTATCTTTTTTTAATTAAATAAAAATCCGACAAAAATAATTATTTAAAGTGAGTAGTTCCGATGATGAGCTACCAGATTCTATCCTGGATGCAGCAAATACCGTAAGTTTGAATTTATTACCAGCAAAATCTCGTGCAAAATATGAGAATCAATATAGTCATTTCGAAAACTGGTTCTCCAGCAAGGGGACAAAAAGTATTAAAGAAGAAGTGTTCTTGGCCTATTTTGCGGATTTGCAAAAAACATATAAACCTAATACTTTATGGAGTAAGTACTCTATGTTAAAATGTGTCCTCAAAGTGAAAAGGAACCTTGATTTAAGTTCATATTTTAAGCTAACATCACTACTTAAACACCAAAACGTGGGATACCGGCCAAAAAAATCAAAAACTTTCAGCAAAGAAGAAGTTTCAAGATTCACAAAAGAAGCACCTGATAATATTTACCTTCTAATAAAAGTTGCTACAATTTTTGGATTAGCCGTTGCTTGTAGGAGAGATAAACTTACAAAAATAATGATTGATGACATACAGGATAATGAAAATTTGATAGTGGTGAAAATTCCTGACAGTAAAAATAACACTTGCAAAATCTTTGTAGTGTCCGATGAAACAAATAACGAACTTTATCTGCAATTGTACCGTAAATATGCAAATTTGCGAAAACCACATACCCCACACAGACGTTTTTTTGTCCAGTATAAACAAGGAGCATGCAGTACGCAATGTGTGGGAATAAATTCAATAGGTAAAATGCCTTCAGAAATTGCTGCATACCTAAAATTAAAAAATCCAGAAGAGTACACTGGACATAGTTTTCGTCGATCCTCTGCGACTATGTTAGCGGATTCTGGAGAAGGAATTACCAATGTCAAGCGACTTGGGGGCTGGAAATCAACAATATGCTAATAACTGTTCTTTTGTTGTAAATGTTATCAAAAAATAATTCCCATTTATAATTATGTTGTAGTAGTTCTTTCAGATTAAACATAATTTAAAAAATAATCATTGCTTTAATATTGGTATTATCTGACGCTCGTAGAAAAAATTTTGTTCCTAAGGCTTGCGCAAAGTGACTTTTCCGCACTTGACTGCTTGCCCGAACTCCGCTTCGCGTCGTTCGGGCAACGGCAGTAGCGTGCGGAAAAGTATCACTTTGCGCAATTGTTAGGAAAATAACTATTTATTAATCGTATACGAGGTATGCAAAAAATATGAATTTTGCACAAGAGTAAAGTACCTTTATATTTCACAATTTTGAAAATTGTTATAATAAAAAGTTGTTCGGAACTAAAATCTATGTTTAAATATGCAATTTTATTCTTCAAATTAAAAAAAATATTTTTTACAAATTTTGCTTTTATTTCTAATAAATTTTATAATATTTTCTTCCAAATTTCGCTAAATACATCTGATGTTTTGAATGTCACTGTATAACATTTCTTGTCAAAGCATTCTAGATTATATGTACAATATTAACACTTAAATTTTCGTTGTTCGAGTAGAGATGTTTCAAGAAATATTTTTTTTTTTTTTATAAATTAATGCAACTGCATATTTAAACGTGATTTTTAATTTCAAACAACTTTTCATTATAACAATTTTCGGTATTGTTAAATATAAAGGTACTTTACTCTTGTCTAAAAGTCATATTTTTTTACTTACCTCGTATAAGATTAAAAAAATTTAATATCTGGTGATGGACAAGAAATGTTTTACAGTAGCATTCAAAACATCAGTTGTATTTAGCAAAATTTGATAGAAAGCATTATAGAATTCAGTAGAAATGAAAGCAAAATTTGTAAAAAATATTTTTTTTAATTAGAAGGATGTAAATGCATATTTAAACATGGTTTTTAATTCAGAACAACTTTTTAGTATAACAATTTTTGAAATTGTTAAATATAAGGGTACTTTACTCTTGAGCAAAATTCATATTTTTTTGGCATAACTCGTATAAAATTGATAAAAGTTCATATCTGTTCATTGAATTTTAGATTTCAGAGTTTGCAGAGCTTTTTTATAAAGAATAACTTTTTTCGTAAAATAAATAATAAATAAGTTTCCCATATGTTGCCAACTTAAGTAGACACACTGTATAAATCAATCTTTTTATTAATTAGCAACGCATGCTATCTGTAATAAATAAATGAATAATTGAATGTAATAATATTTGATTAATATTTATACAATAGGCCAATTAAAAGTTTGAATTTACAACTATAATTCATTTCAACGATGTGTATCTAATACTTTTCCCACGCAGTAAATTAATGACTTTAAAAATATATACCTTCCAGATAGCGTCAATGTCCTAAGTTGCCTAAAGCAATAAAATTACATTTTTATAATTTATCAATCACAGATTTGAAATCATTATGGTTTATCTTTGGCTACGTTCTCGAACTCTCTCCGAGATGGGAGTCGAGAAAGTGCAGATTTTTGGTCACGTGGGGATAATGGCCGGTCGCACGAAAATAATCTTAGGTGGATCTTTAGAGAATGGCTTATCTCAACACCAACACCACCGGAGCCATGAGAACAACACCAACTAGGGCCATGGAGGTAATCCTAAATCTCACACCCCTTGACATATTCGTCAAGAAGATTGTTTTGACGGTTATGTTGCGCCTCCGCACTGTTGGTATGATGCCCGACGTAGGAGTTGACGCACAGAGGGGTCGTTTGTGGAGTGAGGCGATGGGATCGCTTCCAATGCTGCATGCGAAAGTGGACTCTATTGCGCCATGTTTTGTTTTTAACAAACCCTACAAAATTGACGTCAAAGGAGAATCGAACACAAACGTGGCAGGTATAATTAATATCTACACAGACGGTTCGAAAACAAAAGAGGTGTCAGTAGGTGGTAGAGGATCTTTCCTCGCCTGAGGCGGTACCACCCCACTTGCCCTTTAAAGGACTCGTGAAGTCTCAGGACGTTTCGAGTTCTGGGCGGTGAGTCAGTTTTCCTTCTTCCTCTTCCTTCTTCCTCTTTTAGTTTTCCTTCTTCCTCTTTTTTCTTTTTCTTCTTTTCTTTTTTTTTCCACTCTAGTAAAATTTGGAAATAATGATGATGGCACACCCGAACGTAAAGTTATCCGGAGGTAAAATACCCCTCCATTCGGTTCTCCGGGCGAGGGGTACATTTGGGGGGTCACCATCGAAAAGTCTGATATCCTTCACAAATACATGTGGGCTTAACTCAAACGTAAACTCTGTTTACCATTATCTTCAATCCTCCAAACCCCACATACTATTTCTTACCGAAACCCAAATAAGTCCCAAAACAGCAACCACCCACCTCCTTTTCCCAGGTTATGAACTCATTTCATCTTTTCGACCCCATGACGGCGTTTGTGCTTACGTTCGCAACGACCTGGCTTGTGTTAGGGTTTCTAACCTCGAATCGGGTAGGCCTGATATTCTTTGGCTTAAACTTACTTTCAGATCTTTTACCAAATTTATCTGCTGTATATACCGGTCCCCGTCCGACAATTCCTACAACGAGCTCTTTGATTTCATTTCAATAAAGATCGACAATATTATTTCCCAGTTTTCATTGGCCAAAGTAATCGTTCTCGGGGATTTTAATGTTCATAATAAGGATTGGCTAGGATCCACAAAAACTGATACACAAGGCAGAGCAGATTTCGCAATCAGCAACTCGCTCATCAATCTAATTATGGAACCTACCTACTTTCCTAGGGTTTCCACCCATAATTCTAATCCCTTAGATCTCTTTCTTACTTCCACCCCCGAACTCTATCAAGCATCAGTAACTGCTCCCCTTGGTCGCTCTGACCATGGTTTCGTCACCGTATCTTACTTCACTCATTTTGAGGCAACTGAAAGCATGCCGCCACGAATCGTCTGGCACTACAATTCGGCCGACTGGGATGGTCTGAGAGATTTCTTTGCCAGCTACCCTTGGGATCCTACCTGCTTTTATACTTTCGATCCATCCGAAATATGTAAACAAATTACCGAAACAATTCAACTAGGCGTTCCCCACACTAAAAAGAACTCCATAACTTCAAATCACAAACCGTGGTTTTCTAAATCCTGTGACAAAGCCAGACTTTTAAAAATTCAAGCCCACAAACGTTTCTTCAAAACCCCAGTCCCGAAAATCGACAGGCTAGCATCGAAGCGAGAAATCAGTATAATCAGACTATCTCAGAAGCAAAAGACCGTTTTAACAATCGAATGCTCAAATGGCAGTAAAGCTTTCTGGTCCTTTGCCAAAAATATTAGTCAGAACTTTTGCACAAATTCTTTTCCACCCCTAATCTCTGAAGATGGAATTGTCTCTACCTCCAAAGGAAAAGCCGAACTATTTGCCAAACAATTTGCTGCCAATTCTACGCTTGATCCTTCTATTAATCTTCCCCTTCCAACAGTTGTTTCCGTATCTCATTAAATGTCCGATATAATTTTTAAAGTCAAACAGATCAAGTGTATTCTTTCTCTCTAATACTAAAAAATCGTCTTGGTGAATCCCAGATCGTTGCTCTTGACATATCCAAAGCTTTCGATCAGGTCTGTCATGATGGGCTTCTTAACAAACTTCCTTCTTACGATATTCACCTAAGCTTTTTTTTATTATATCTTTATGACAGCTCACGAAGGATTATTTTATATTATATCTACGTTATACATATATAAACCAAAAATAAAGTGTGAGTGGGTTTTCGTGTTTAACCCTTTTTTTTAAGTTGATCGTCACTTGTCCAACACAAACTTTATGTTTTGGGGCCTACAACCTGAAACGCGTTGGGACCGGGATTATTAAAATAATCTACCTCTTTTTGGGCCCTTAGTTCTTTCTGAAAATATCATCGTGAGTGGTCATTCCTAAAATTTTTTTTGAAATCTGGTTTTTTATCCCCTTCGGGTTTAAACTTTTGCCCCCCCTTCCCCACGGGGTTGGGGGTTGGAATACCCGAAACGGAGATCGGTTTTCCCCCCGGGAAAAATTTTAAATTAAAAATAAGTTGATCTAAGTTTTTGATCCAGGATTTCGTTTCTTTTTAAAAAACCCCAATTTGGTGGAATTTGTGTCTTCTTTTAATAAAATGGTAGCCTACTATTTGAAATGACGAATTATAAAACAACTTTGGCTGGATCAAAAGTGGAATATAAAAATTTAAATATAATCTTTTTAAGGACATTAAACTTTAAATAATTTTCTAACAATAAAATAATAGTTACAAAAATCTAACATCCTTTTACTAACTTAATACTATAAATTAAATAATATACAACAAAATATATAAAACTTGTATTATTTTTCAATATTTAAATCTGATATAAAACATAAAAAAAATTTTTAAAAATACAAAGTGTTTTAATTCGATTTCACCATTGGATACAAACTTTTTAAAAAACAGATGTTATTGAAATTGCTATCAATAAAAAATGGCCTTTTTAAAAAAAAAAAAAAAAAAATGTTGTATTTCAAAACGAAACGTCAAAAGTTTTGACTTCAACAATACAAGCAAAAATTTCGTAAGTGTAAATTTTTATTTTCTTTTAAATAGCTCTAAAAAAATAAAAAAATTTTAGTTATTTTTCCCAAAAATTAAATAGAATATTTAATTTTTTTAAAGTTATATACTAAAAATAATTTGCCCCAATTTATTCTCTTACCTTTCAGGATCCCGGTAAAAGTCAATTTCAAATATTTAACAATGTTATGATTTTAAAAACCGAAACCCATATAAAAACTAAACTTTAATGATAAACTTTTTTTAACTAATATTTAAAAAATTAGATTATATTCTCCTAAAAATCTGATCAAACTTTAAATTTTTTGTTTATCAATTTTAAAAAAAACAAAAAATTTCATTTTCTTTTTTAAAATTTCTTTGTTTTTTCTTAGTTTAAAAGTCCAAACACCTTTTTTGGCAGGATCGGTAAACTTTGGGTATTAATTTTTATTATTCTGTTTTCCAGTCTTAATATTGAAATTATTAAATAATATAATTATGCTTACAAAATTTCAAAAATAATTATTATTTAAATAATTTTTCTAAAAATATATGACAACGATACGTATTAAAACTTTTCATGGTCGATTTTGAGTGGGTGCGCCTGGCGGCATCTCAAAAACCCCAGATGCGCTGCCTCCCCGCTCTAATTGCTGGGCCGGGGGTCAGTCTGGGGACCCGCTGTTTTTTTCTACATTAACGTCTTTTTCACAATCAAAACCCATTCATAGTTTTGACGATAGTACCCTCCTCCTAATTTATTTCTTAAGCCACCTTTAATCCGATTTCAAAAAAAAGGGGCAGGTCAATGGATCTCTTTCACAAGAATTAAACTTATCTTAGGGGCAAAAATCTTCTTCAGTTTAATGCCTCAAAAAAAACAGTCATGTTTCTTGCAAAAAAGTCTGCAAATGCTCATCTCTTACTTGCGGCCAGGGTTTTGCAGAACAAAGAGTCGTTTAAAACCTATCAATATTATTTATATATATATATATATATATATATATATATATATATATATATATATATATATATATATATATTTATATATTATATATATATAAATTATAAATAAAAATATATTTTATATATAAATATATATATATATATATATATATATATATATATATATATATATATATATATATATATATATATATATATATTTATTTGTCTGTCCATTGTTCTGAAGTTAGGGCTTGGTAAATCATGTTTGGCACAGTGGTAGTTTTTAGCAGTGGCTAAAACCTAACAGCCCGTTTTTAGAATTTCCCCCCCGGGACAAAAATGGAACAAAAAGTTTTTTTTTCCCGTTAGCCGTACGAAACGTCTTACGGAGGGAGGCTATTAATTTGTTAATTATTAATTAAATTATATAAAAGGAAACAAATTCCAGATCACAGATTTGATCTACTATAATACAATAAAAAAATTAATCATTTACTATATTGCTAGTCTATAAATTTAAATTAAAAGATCATTAACAAAATCCGAGTTATCCATTTATCTAGACAAATACAAGACATTTTTTTTATGTAGAGTAGAAAGTTACTAAACAAAAAAAATCTAATAAGAAAATATAATGTATATAGTGTAAAGGGGCCTCAAAAAAAATATACAGTGTCTACTCGAATAGTCCAAGAAGTTTAAAGGTGTATGGAAGCACAATGCTATGGCCCATTGGATCAAAAAATGTCCATCCCAGTATGAAAATAACTCTCAGAGTTGGCCCCGCCGATTCTGCGCAATAACAAATGTGTTCCCTACTAACACACTGATTTATTAGTGTGTAGTTAGGCAACACATTATACTTTATGAGGAGACATAGTACCGTTTTTGGTGTTGTCTAAGGTTTTTTTAAGGGCGCGCGCGGCGCATTGAAACTATATCCGCGATGTAATCTCGTGGTTGCAGAAGTTTTTGGATTGTTAAAAACTTTCTTCTTTTAGTGATTAGTGTTTATTAAATTGTGACTATAATTTTGTGTTTATTGTTTGTTACTTATAATATCAGTAACAAAATGATTAGAGGTTGTATGGTTTTGTCTTGCAAATCCAAGGGTAACATACCCGGCATTTTTACTTTAGGTAAGTATTTCTTGTATTTAAATTAGGTGCTTCTTGTAAGACGTAACGTTAGGTAACCGAAAAAATAATAATATATCAATTATAAATAATAGAATAATGAAAATTTCATAGGAAATAGCAGTGAGAAAAGTAAGGCAATCTTAACTATCTTTCAGATGATTTCCACAATGTTTGTGTATTTCTGTGGATTATTAAAAAGAAATAAGGTTTACATTTAGGTACTTTTATTTCATTTAATAATCTAGTATATTCTTTTAAAGGATCAAAATTATTAATTACTGGGCAGACCAGGCAAATTTTAATATATACAAGTTCCTTTAATTGAATGAAAGAAATTACAATTTTATGTTAAAGTTTCTTTTTGCTTTTTCTGTATTTGTTTAAAAAAAATTAGATTTTTGGTTTCTTAAACTTACATTATCAACTTTTTAAGCTCGACATACTGTAGACACATAATATTTAACGGATACTGTTACAATGGATACCTAGGTACCAAAGGTTACTAAACATTTTTAACCACTGTTATTCTGTTTTATGAATGTTTGTTATTAGTGAAAAGTATATGCCTAAAAATTTTCACTTTTTAATGTACAACCAGAATCTTGGGATTGAGATTAAACTCATTACACTATCTTGCCCTTCTTTTATCACAAAATTGGTGACTAGTACATGAAACTATCATACAATGTTTGAAATTTATGTTAAAATATCGTGTTTTTTTATTTACAAAGATTTTGGTAAAAAAAACTCAGCAAATATCGAATTAAAAGAAGGCTTCTTTCCTTATTATATCAGATGATATAAAATCAAATATTACACAATAATTTTAAATATTCTGGTAGTATCGTTTAATAACCAACAGATTTATGCAAAAAATAAAAAAACAGTGAATGCTTGAATTTGACATTTGATGATGTCAACTTTATAGATAGTAACAAAGAATTATGGAAGTCCGGCCCTGATCTACTATTCATTGCGCAAACTCCGCGGGGCCAATCCCTATTCCCGCTGCCCTGCACGCCTGGACAATTTTGTTCTACAGTATTGGACTTCCATACACCTTTAAACTTCCTTGAATAGTCCTCCATATATAAAAAAAAAATTCGGTTTGTGATATAAATGGATCAGCACCTGTACAATTAATATAGGAAAGGAATAGTCTTGAGTCAATGGGATTGAACTTAGGCGTAGAAATGGTTTAAATCCTTGTGTAATTTCATCATCATAATAATTCCTTTATGTACTTCTCTAGGAGTTTTCCTAAAAAGTATTTCTGCTGTGGCTAGTTCTAGATCATCATACTTTGGACGTTTTTACTCTCTAAGTCATTAGAATTTGTTTTTATGACCTGTCTAGGTCTTTTCCTAGGTACTTTTTCATTTTCTTGCAACTTTTCTCGACAGTAAATGAGCAACTATTGGATTTCCTGAGCTTTTTATTTTGAGGTTAAATGAATCATGTCCATTCATAAATTTAACACTAGTTTGATCAACAGGTGTACTTATAACGAAAACAGTTTCTTCCTTATCATAACATCTGGGAAAATCTTCACTAGTAACATACAGATATTTATAGTCTGGCAACCGTATCTGTGACAGTGCGGCGTCGGTAAGGGAAAGGAAGTTGTAAACCAAACATGGCGTACTTCATTCATAAAAAGCACAGCGGCGTGCGGATTTTCCAAAACTTCAGGAATATTTTGTAATTTGTTTAAATGAAATAATGTGTACAGTATACATTTATGTTTTATTTTAAATATATTTTAAATGTATGGTCGTCACCAAAAATAAAGGCATTTAAAGACCATCAGTAACAATTTCACAAAATATTTCATGCAAAGTTAAGAATGCAGAAAAACGTCATCATCTAATCGGTTTTTTTTTTGTTTGTTTACGTCTAAGATAGGCGGTATTTTTAATTTTTGGTAATAATTCAAAATGAGGAAACATCGTTCTACGTTCCCTGTCGTATTATATCTTGCAATCTTTGATAAATGACAAAGAAATTTATAAAATAAAACTTACTAAGTAAGCATTACTATTACTATAATGTTAAATCATTATCTACCCATGTCTCGTCAAATAAATAATATTCGCCCTTCTTGGCGATATTTTCGTATTTCATGTATATATTGTACTCCAATGTAATATATTAGGACGCTCCATTAATTTTTTAATTTTGAAATTTACGCCAAAAAAAACCTTTGATATAGTAACGTCTAAGTGTTTCCCTAGAATATGAAAAATTTAAATCTTCTCTCAATTTTTGCAACAATTATCTACTTGTCGGGACAAATTTCAATTTAAAATAAAACCTATTTATCTCTTGAAAATCAAAATTTTATTCTTCTCGACAAGAAAAGACGCCGTCAATTTTTTTAGGACTGGATAATATTTGATTGGGGTTATTTTCCAACCGTTCCATATCTTCTTTATTAATTTTTCGTACAGTTGATACGGCAACTTCGGTGTAAGGAGATACCCGATCAAGCTTACGTTTAAGTGGCAGTTTTAAAGGATTGCTTGCAGCCTACTATCCAAACCCTATTAACAAAATAAAAAAAAAAATAAAATGGACAAAAGTTATTTCAAAGTAGCTTTTATTTAATTAATGAAAAGCTGTATGCTTTATTCTGTGTGTAACAATGTAAGTTCTGAAATAAAAGCATATTACTCAGTCTTTATTTAGTGACAACGGGTTGCCTAATCATCGAGACTTGCCCGCTTTCTTTGTTACTTGCTAACAGCTTAATGAAAACAATACTTTTCCATATTTTGGACGTAAAAAAATGGTATAAAGACGAATAAAGACCCTCTTCGTAAAAATGTTGCAAACAGATGACTTGCCAACTTTAGTTGCCTACATATTATAAAGCTTTCTTTTCGTATTTTAATGTTTAAACCCAATATAAAAACATGATTACTGTTTTATAAGATTATTACTTACCTATAAACATTTGCTATTACTTCTTTTGTTTGTCCATGTAGTGTCTTTCCGCACGTAAATTTGTTCATTTTAAAACAATAGTAATACTATTGAAATACGATTTAAAAATCAAATAAGAACTAAAAAATGTATATACAAGGTAGAAAAACAAAACACAACAAAACAAGCAAAATTACACAACACCTTTAACACTTAGAAATAAGGATAAAACCTTCGACCTCCGACACTGAATGTTTAAATATTCGACATTCCAAGAGAGGGACCAGAAACAGCGCAAACACCAATCACAATAAATTTACCCCATAGAAAAAAACATGTGACAAGCTCCACCAACCAGGTTCGTTTACTTCTCAACTGGACAAGCCTTTTGTTTGATGTTGCCAGTTTAGACAAAATCGATAAGGTCTTTGGAAAAAATATTACCTATATAACATAATATTCATTAGTAAAACAAATAGATATTAATATAAAAATTAAAGTATATAACAACCACATTTAATTCTCAACTTTTTTTAATATTTTATTTGTTATTGTGAAAAAAATATTTTAACATTAAAATTACTACTTGAGTATATAGTAGTAAGTACTATTGCTTTCTTGTAGTTAAACTTGGCACACACACATATATTCGTTCGAAATAGTTTAAATTCCTTTCGCTGCTACAGTTAAGTTTGTCAGGCTATACTTGTCTCTATATCTTCTGTAGTGTTTTTTATACTTTGCTGTATACACATTTTGTGTAAGTCCAGTTCATGTTCATATTCGTCTAATTTGGCCAATTTCTGTTTAGTTTGGATATTTTGGATGAGAATTCCGAATTACTACAATTTCCCGGTGGCGTCCGACTGTAGTCATTGGAACTTGAAGTATACGGTTTCCACTGAATACTATTTTTGTTTTTCTTTTCTATTAAACCAATGCCTTCCAGAACGTTAGTAATATCGTAAATTCTTCTCTTCTGCCTCACTTCCAAAATATCTGCTGCCACTTTTAGGTCTAAAATTACACCCTTGGATTTCTGTAATAAGTTAACAAACTTTGTGGTTAACAAGCCGAGAGATTTTTCGAACCGACTTTGGATGTCACGAGTCATATTTTCACCCATTTTTGACTAAAAATTAGGAAAATTATTAAATATTTGAAATTGTCTTCAGAAACCCCAAAAGCTTCTGAAAGAAGTATAAAAGAATGACTAAGAATGTAAAAGATCAAATTGAGGAATCTGAGAACGTAATACTCGTAATCATTCGCATATTTTAAATCCCCCTTTTAAATTTTATAAAATAAATTATTCGACAAACTAAATAATTATTTATCTATGTACTTGAGTTACGTTTTTTTTAGAGTATTATTTTAATTTTAATTTAGTACGAGTACGACAATGTCGCTTTCGGTAATAATTTTGCTTTTATCAGTCGGCTATTCCTTGCAAAATCCACTAAAAGCTAATTTATTTGAATTGTCAGTTGTTCATGTCAATGACTTTCATGCCAGGTAAGTGCATACTATTATGGTAACAGATTAGTTATAGTTTGTCTATGATGGTGTTTATTATTAACTTAAATAGAGTGATTAAGAAGTTTAAAACTAATGATTTTTTTTTATTATTGAGACACTTAAATAGTAATTTTTGTAACAATTAATCAAGTTTTTTTGTGATGAATCATTGCTGTTTTTTTGGAATAGCAGACAAATCCTAAAAAACTGGTTTAATACGTGTATAGTCTGTCTCAAAGTATACCGTTATGGCTTTTGACGGACCATACCCAATAAACCTTTAACGTTATATTACCTATTGTTATTGGGTAACCCATTTGTTCATAAGGGGAAATTGGGCCAGGTATTTCTTGGTATTAACCATTAGGCATATAAATATTTTGGCTAATATTTTAGTGGCAGTGTTGAATAACCTTTTTCCCCTTTTGCGTTTTGAAAAAGTTGTTTTACGAGAATATAACTATTGGTCGAAATCTTTTGTCAATTAAATGCAAAACAGGTTGTGAAATGTTTATGAAACTTTATTCAGTGGAGGTCTAATTAAACACGAAGTTTTAAAAAGAAACCTGTCTATTTTCAAAAACCCCAATATCATCGAAAAATTGATATTCTTATTAGTGAAAAATTGGAAAAAAAAAATTGATTTTCAATCTCACCGTATAGACAATAGTGATCGGGACCTAATAAGAAGGAAAGTATATTTCTTTATGAAACGGTTATCTACCTTAAATCTAAAAAAAAACTGAACAAAGACAAAACCAATATAAATATTAGCCTTGCCCCCCTTTCCCTTATAGTTGTTTGAAATGGGATTTAAATACCGCCAAATAGAAAAAAAAGACAAGTAATGGAATCGCACAGATTACGCCCGGAGATTTACAAACCTTCGAAAAATTAAAAAATATGGGTTTTAGAACAGGTCCATAGTTTGGGGGAGAGACAGGGAATCATACGCACCCGGTAATCACACGCACCCAAACTGTACGCCTAAAATCGTTCTTGGGCCCAATGTTTAATCAGTGACAAGCATTGTTAAAACAAGTCCGTAAAACCTTTGTTCTATCCATAGTTTTTGGGGACGGTAAAAAGTTTTGGGATTTTTGTTATAAGATCGTGCAGTACAAACGGAAAGGTATGACTTTTAATTCTATAAGTAGTGTTTTTATTTTGTAGTTGTACAGGCTACTTATCCCTTAATTTCCTGATCCGTATAAATATAGGCCTAATTTTTGATGTGGTGACTTATAACCATAATGGCGTCAAATCGGGTAATGATACGTACTGCGTATCATTCGAATAAAAAAAATTATAATTTGTATGTATATAGTCACTTAACTAAAAAAAAAATTTCAGGTGAAATAAGTATGAGCGAAAAAAAGAATGTGCCAGTTGGACAGAAGAAACTTTTTCAAAAGCTCTTGATGCAATTGATTTGGTAGAAAAATAAGAAGTTTCCCAAGCATTTAATATTCATGAGGCCACAAGGGTCTCGCAGAAATAAGAACTCTCTCTCTCTCTCTGGTCCCAGATTGGGGAAAACCTTCTGTATTCTCACCTGAGTCGAAAGAAGATGTTGACGCCAAAACACTACGTAAAAAAGCTTTCAATATGCAAAAGTTAATGGCATACAACATAAATTTAATAAAATTCGTCAAGAGGGGGGCAAGGGGCTAGCTGCTTCTAAAAAACCCTCAAATCAGCTTGAGAAAACCTGAAGGTACGAGCATTAACCGAATAACGGCTTTTAATGAAGAATCTGTTAAAACGTTTTTTACAAACTTAGAACATTTGCTAGAAAAATGAATTTGCTCCATTTAAAATTTTTTAAAGTCGACGAAACCCCGGGGATTTCGACAGTACAAAGCCTACCAAACAACTAGGACCTAAAGGCGTCAAACAGTTTGGATAAAAAATTTCCTGGGAACGTGGAAAAAAATTGACTGCCATATGTTGAGTGCTTCTGGCATTTTTTTCCCCCCCTTTCATTTTCTCCGAAAGCGGATGTCTCTTACATTGCCAAAACGGACCGGTGGAAAGGTTTACGGTTACTGATAATGGCTGGAGTGACGAAATGTTTTCTTCAATGGTTAGCATTTTTAATCATATACAAATAAACTCAGCAAATCCCATTTTTTTCTTGTTTTTAATAACCATTATAGCCACATATCTCATCATTGCAGAGCTAATGGCATCGTTATGCTGTCAATACCGCCACATACCACCATCGTTTACAGCCCTCGATACTTCTTTTTTGGCCCCTTTTAAATGTTCTTTTAAGGAATGCGATCTTTTTTAAAAACTAGCAAGAAAATTTTTTTTTTTCAGATTTGGCTGAAATATTTAATAATGCCTATGTTAAAACTGCCACCATGGAAAAGGCCTTAAGTTTAGGTCATCTGGTATGGCCATTTAATCCGGAAATTTTACCCAAGAAGATTTTGAGGCTGCTGGCAATTTTTTACCTACTGTCTCCGATAAACAACTTGGACTCAACAAATGAGATTGATCCTGGTCCTCAACTTTAAACCAGATATATCGGAAATCTGTAAGGACAAATCAAAACCGTTCAATTCATAAAAAAGTAAAAGTACTAAAATAAAGAAAGCGAAAAAAAAAGTTAAAAAAAAAACCCAAAAACAAAGAAATATTGAATTTAATTTTGAAACTTCTGAAGAGGGTAAAATTTAAAAGAAGAAAGATCTTGTTGATGATGATGAGATGGATGATGTGATAGATATAAAGAGTCAAACCCAAATGGAACAATGCATGCTGTGCAACAAATTTTTAAAAAAGATGAAGAAATTGGTTTAAAATGTGTTTGTTGTGGGCAATGGGTACATGTCGAATGCAGTGGACATTTCCCCCCCACTGCCTATCAATGCGATTTTCCCGAAAAAATCTTGAAAAAAGGCTTGAAGACAAATTTTAATTTTGGTTTTTCAATTATATGGCTTAGAGTTTTCTGTTATTTTTATAAAGAATTGTTTTGTTTTCGCATTTGGACTTTTGTATTGATGTTTCAATAAATTTATATTTTTCCATATATTATTATTTGCGTACCATTACCCGACACTCTGCGTATCATTATCCCATCGGGGGGAAATGATCAAAAAACTAAAAAATTGGTTTTACCTAATTTTTTCAACCCATTGTTTATAAAAAATTAAACATAGGCATGTTAAAGAAAACATACATTTAACCAATGTTGCAACGCCGCTAAGGATATTTAAAATTTGGGATATATAACGTTTTTGCAGGTGCGTGCATTCCCCTTCTCTCCCCTACTAAGGAAACATGGTTCGATACACGACGTATCCAAAGGATGGGTTGATTCAGTCAAAACTGTCAGACAAGCACCTTCAAATAAAGCAAACGCATTACCATAATACACGCTCGTTCAGAAGACGATTTGTACCAGACTGCTTGCTGTTGTCTGCAAAGAATATAAGGATTCTACCCTTGATTATCATGAGGATACAAGTGCAGAACTTTTTGAAAACTGGTTTCAAAATTATCTTTTAAAAAATATTCCAAACAACAGTGTTATTGTCATAAAGATAACCCGGCTACCACAGCCGTCTGCTACACAAAGCACCAGCTTCATCAAGTTCAAAAACTGAAATCCAGGAATATTTGTTAAAAAAATGATATTTATTTTGAATTCAGTTAAAAAAACGCAACTTTTGGAAGTCCCTAAATTCATATGCAATTAAAAAACAATATGTATGTGATAATTTGGCTGAACAGGCTGGGCATACTGTCTTACGGCTTCCTACCGTATCACTGTATGTTTAACCCCATAGAGCATTTGTGGAACCAAGTAAAAACAAAGATCAGAGCAGAAAATGTTACACCCACTTTAAGTCCCAGTGTTATAAATTTGATTAAAAAAAAGTAATTACTAACATTTCAGTTGAGAGCTGGAAAAATTCACTACAGCACATTATAAAAATTGAGGACTCTTACATTTCTATCCAAAACAACATAAATCCTATTGTAATTAATCTCAATGATGACTTTGATAGTGAAACCTAATTAGATTTAGATATTTAGAAAAAAAATGTAATTCTGTATAGATAATGCAGTTATAAATTTATTAACACTTTGCATATATCTAATTTCTTAATGTAATTTTAAGAATATACTTACCTAAATAAACAGTAAATTATAAATCTTTATATTATTAAAGTCCGTCCCTAATGTTCTGTCCTTTAATACCTACCGATCCGCAGTTTTATTGCTGTCGGCAGGTATAACCCATAAATGAAGGCAAGAGCTAACACGGTATACTTTGAGACAGACTATAACAAACAACATTTTTTTGTTTATGAAAAAAAATGTAAACTTTTTATTAAGTATGTTTAGTCGTTTGACATCGCCAGTGAAAAATGTCAAAATGTAAAAAATTTAGGTGTTTAATTGTTGTTGCCATGAAGTTTTATTGGGACTGAGTCTAAAAAAGAATCATACGGACTTAAATGAGTCCGTAAAATAGCTTTTTTTGGAACGAATACAAAAATAGTATACTTTTTTTATATGGAGAGAAAGCGCTACTTTTTAGTCGAACAGACTCTAGTAATAGAAAGCAAGTAACAAAAAGTAACTTTTTGTTTAAATAAAATATGCTGTTTTTTTAAAAGTCGGAAAATTCATGCAACAACATCTTTTTTTTATAGTGATAATTATTAAAGATAGGTGGGTTCGCACGGCGGCTTAGACCGGTGTTGGTGAATAGTTTTTCTAGTAATGTAACACAATGCTGTCAGTGGACAGTATCAGTATTTGCTTTGGGATACAGGCTATTGAACAAGTATGGCACTACGTAAAGCTACAGTAATTTTTATTTATTTATTTTTTTCTGTGAACGCAGTATGACATTGGATGTGATCCAATCCACAACTGGTTTCCGAAAAATCCTAATTTAAAATATCTTAATAAAAAAAAACATTTAATTTAAACTTTTTCATGCTTTCTCTGTTCTACACACACCGCAATGGTCTAGGGATATATTTATTTCAATGAGTGTAAACGAGTTTTTATCGTGTTTAAATGTTTTGGGTTGGTAAAATATGTTAAAAATATTGATAAGAGAAGGGCATTTTAATGTTTTTTTTTTTTGTATAAAAAATGGACTACTTTATTTTACTGTTCAAAAATGGGACTTCTGCAAAAACTTGTTTTTAAATCAAAGTAGGTGGACATATCAGTTTTAAAATTTGAAAATATTGGTCAGTATATTGTAATCCAAAGTAGAGTATGATGTCTGTTACTTATTTATCATACAACTTAACATTACATCTTAACCGGGATGAAATGTTGAGCTGTTGGAATGTTAGAAGCTGGTACTAGGCAAGCTCGTGTTGCTGAAACTCTCCACACATCACAGAGCGTAATCTCAAGATTATGGGCACGTTTCAAGAAATAGGTGATGTTTCTGAAAGACATCCAGGTCCATCACGGCTGACTCGGCCTGCTCAAGATCGTTTTATTGTGCAAATGGCTAGAAGAAATCCCACAGTAACTGTTCCAGAAATAATTATTCGGGTACGCGAACGCATAATATCGTAATTTCAAATTCTACAGTTCGGAACAGATTGCATGAAGGTGGACTACGTAATAGACGACCATTGAGATGCCAGCCACTTTCTAGAGGAAATCACTCTGCTCGTTTAGCTTGGGCAACAGAACACGAGAATTGGACTAGTAATCAATGGGCCCCAGTTCTTTTACAGATGAATCTCGGTTTGGGTTGCATCCGGATTCAAGAAGACTGAGGATATGGAGAGAACCTGGACTACAAAGAGTCTTGGAAAATGTGCAAGAAGTCCACAGTTATAGAGGTGACACAGTAATGGTGTGGGCTGGAATACGACTCGGCGGAAGAACCGATCTCGTTTTGGTTGAACATTTTTTAAACGCTCATCGATATGTGGAAGAGATTCTTCAACCATTTGTCTTACTCCATGCAAGACTTGTTGGACCAGACTTTATATTGATGCACGACAACGCTCGTCCTCATGTCGCTAGACATGCTGCACAATTTTTACAAGACAACCAAATCACCGTTTTGCCATGGCCTGCTCAATCACCTGACCTAAATCCAATCGAGCATGCATGGGATATACTACAAAGAACGGTTTTGCGTGAAAACTCTCAATTCCAGAACCAAGAACAACTGTTTGCTGCGTTAAATGCTGCTTGGTTTGCCATAGCTCAGGAAGATATGGACAATTTAATTTGAGTATGCCAAGAAGGTGTCGCGCAGTGATAAACTCCAGAGGAGGTCATACTCGTTATTAAAAAATCATTATTATAAAAAAATTGGTATATGTTTAGAATATGACTTTTAATTTTGTTTGATATTTAGTTGAAATAAAAAAAATGGTTGTACGCCACTGTAGTTTTCCTTTTCTGGTATCTACATTTAATTAAAATATTACATTTTGTACAGAATATGATAAATTTCCATAAATTATCTTTTTTTGGTCATATATTTTTAAATTCTTTGATTTATATCCCTAAAATAGGAATATCCTTAGACCATTGCGGTGTGTGTATTTTGATAGTACTAAAAACTATAAAAATAAAAATAAATTATTTTTTGATAAAATGTTTTCCGTTTTATATATTGTTCTGATACGTCACCGTATAAAATGTTGTTATCTTAAGTTTTTATAAGTACCTACGGATGTTGCAAAAAGTAGTAATAATCTTTCATTAATCAATCTTACTTATTTTATAGCAGATAATTAAAAAAGTATCAATTATGTCTGTTATAAAAATCATTTTTGATTTAATAAATAATAAGATTTTCTATGTTTTGAATTTTACAGTATAATTTTAATGCCACTTTTTATCTTGATGAAAAAAAGTTTATAAACATTAACAGGTGAAAAAGGTCTGAAAATGACCCCTTAAGGCTTGAAAAATGGGTTTCCGACGGTGTTGTTTTGACCATGCGTTTTCGGCAATCCCTGATTTCGACGTTTTACTTCGTTCCGTATATTACGTACGTTTAAATGCGTTTAATTTTTATTATTTTTTAAATATTTTGATTTTTTTTTAATTAGTCCCAAGTAACATACATACCAAAAAGTAATACCTATTTTTCACATCGGCAATACTGTTACCTAAATACTATAATATTGTTTAGTGGATTACACTGTTATAGTCTGTCTCAAAGTATATCGTTATGGCTTTTAACGGACCATACCCCAATAAACCTTTAACGATTTAATTACCTATTGCTATTGGGTAAACCCATTTGTTCATAAGGGCAGCACATTATAAAAATTGAGGACTCTTTACATTTCTATCCAAAACAACATAAATCCTATTGTAATTAATCTCAATGATGACGCTGATAGTAAAACAGAAATAGTTTAGATATTTAGATTAAATGTAATTATGTATAGGTAATGCAGTTATAAATTTATTAAAACTTTGCATATATTTAAATTTCTTAATGTAATTTTAAGATTATACCTACAAATAATGATAGAATAAAAATCTTTATATTATTAAAGTCCGTCCTTAATGTTCTGTCTTATAATACCTACCGATCCGCAGTTTTATTGCTGTCGTCAGGTATAATCCATAAATAAATGCAAGAGCTAACACGGTATACTTTGAGACAGACTATACAATTTATTGAAGACTTTTCGTAAATGCTATATAAGGTTTTTATTTATTTATTTTAGGTTTGAGGAAACCAGTACCTCTGCTGGCGAATGTAAGGATGCCTCTTCTTGTATTGGTGGATTCTCACGATTATATACACAAATAGAGAGCATATTAGCTGATAAACCAAAATCGGTATTATTAAATGGAGGAGACAACTTCCAAGGGACACTATATTATTCCCTTGGAAAATGGAATATCACTCAGGAATTTATGAACAAATTGCCATTTGATGCAATCGTAAGTATTGAACACAAGGACTTCTTGGAAGTATTTAGAAAATATAGGTTTTGGTTTTGAATTTTTAGGTGGTAAAGTAATATGTGTATTGAAAAATTACAATTAAAGCTGCATTTCGTTTATTATTTTTTATTATACTTACCTGAAAATACTTCAACTGTGTATAAAATACAGTAAATATGACATTTTCAGAACAGCGCACGGATTTTTTTCCCGATCTCTCTTTCCGTGCGCTTATACAAAAATCCATTCATGGAAACTGTTCATAACAACGATTTATTTATTAATGGCATATTTTTTTCTGTCAGTAAAATTTATGCCATTTTCAAAAAATGAATTCAGATATGGAAGCAAATCCGGATATTCCCCATATTATATTACAACAAGCGGCAGATTTATTACCAGTGAAATCCAGGTTGAGATATGAACATGAATATCACATTTTTACCGAATGGCGGACTCAGAAAAGAAACCAAATTGTGAGTGACGATATTCTCTTAGTTTATTTTGCTAAAAAAGCTAAAACTATGAGTCATCCACCTTATGGAGTCGATTCTACATGTTAAAGAGTTGTTTGGCAATAAAAGAAAATACTCACAACCAATATCCAAAAACTATCGCTTTTTTGAAACGACAAGCTGTAGGATATGTACCAAAGAAATCCAAGGTTCTTACATCAGAACAAGTAACCAAATTTTTATGTGAAGGTTCAGATAGACAATATCTACTAGCAAAAGTAATTTCAATGTTTGGCATCTTCGGCGCATGCCTCAGAGATGATTTAATACGTTTGAGTTTAAACGATGTGGAAGATAATGGGCGTTTCCTTGTCGTGTTCTTACGAGATGGAAAAACTTACAGGTCAAGAAGTTTTACCATTACCAATGAAAATTAGAAATTCAATCCCTGTACACTTTACCGTAAATACGCAGATTTCCGCCCTAACAATATGGAGAGTAGAAGATTATTTGTTGCCTACCAAAACCAAAGATGTTACGCTCAACATGTTGGGTGCCACACTATCAGTGGTATTACAAAACTTGTTGCAAAATACTTAAAACTAAAAAATCACGAAAAGTATACCGGACAAGGGCTAAGGCGTTCTTCGGCTACCATGTTGGTAGAAAGCGGCGGTGATTTGCTCACTTTGAAAAGACACGAAGATGGCTTTCTTCCAATGTAGCAGAAGGATATATAAACGAGTCCATACAAAGAAAAATTGAAGTATCCCAAAAGTTGTTTAGGCCTTGTAACTTGGAAATACAAAATCTGTAACAGTCAATCAAGAGAACCAAAACAAACACGAACACTCCGCTTCACCATCTTTAGTTCAACAAAAAGAAATACAAAAGGGATTGAGCTTCAACTAATAATACGAATTGTACAATAAATATAACCATTTATCATAAGGGTTTCGTCCAAAATTAATTTTCTTTTATAATCGCAATTTTCTTAAATCATTTTTTGCAATGTTTTTTGTATATGTTGTTTTTAGGTACCTAAGTATAACAAAAAATATCGTTCATTAAACGTCCAGAAATGGATTTTTCCGTTCTTGCATGACTTCCCGTCCGAGAATTTGTCACGCGCGTACGGAAAAATCGTCATTTCCGTACTGGTAATGAAATATACTATTTTGGGCACTGAATTTCGTCTACACAATGGACAAATAAGATTTTCTAAATATTTCTTACCCATATTTTTTTATACTGTAAATTTTATAAATAACTACCGTTTGTCAGGTCTAATAGGTCCCTACCAATGACCTGTTAGTTTAACTGGAGAAAGCATCGTTTTGGCATAAGCGTGGCATCACAAACTCACATTCTAAGGTTCTGCCTAGCGATGAATGAATCTCTGTACTACAGATACTATTTTGTCGTAAAGCGTGGCTGCCAAGTATCTTTCTGTTTCATTTACTTGATAGTATATTATAATTACATTTTACTTAATTTATTCCTGAAATTACATCAAAATAAGCTCTACTATTATATTTTACACTGTGAATAATATTTGTTATATTTATTACTATAAAGTATAACACAGAAAAGTAATGAAGTCAAAATATTATTTTCTTTTTGGACAGCTACTAATAAAGGCGCGACAACGTGACAACAGCGGATTTTTCGTCGAAGCGGACTTCCGCCACCTTCAACTTCGCTCGAGAGATGACACATTCAATATGGCGTTTTAGCCTAAATGTTTTTTGTTGTTTGGGTAATTTTTGTGACAATTGTATAAATTTTAGTTTTGTGTAAGTACTTAAACTACCCCGAGATGGCGCAACCGCAACAGTAAATTACAATTTTGAGAACATCAGCAAAAATTGAACTAATCCTGCATCAGTTTTTCCAATAATAAGGGTGGGGATAGATAATAAATAATGCAACTTTTAAATTGCTTTATCTCCCACATCTTGTATCGAAAGAAGTTTAAGTGTGTACTCCTTGTAGTTCACCAACTAGAGGGCGTCGATTAAGGAAAACTCGCTTTTTTAAGATTTTCTTGAGATAGTTAAATACAATGATATATTATTTCTTATAGGTTAAGAAGAAAAAAATTACTATTGCCGTTGCGTCATCTCGCGGCCATTTTAGAAACTTGAAAATTATTTCCAGCTATTTTTTTTTTGGCCACTTTTACTAAAAATATTTTTCCCCAACACTGTGCGATAAATTAATAGTTTCCGAGATACAGCCGACATACTTTCTTATTTGGACACCCGGTACGTCAGTGCATTGCAGTCGTATATTACGTGTAACGCTGTTTCCTCCCCTTCCCCGCAAATCGTCCATGTTGTGAGGTTGCTATAAATGCCCATTTTCTCCAAGTGTTTTTTTAAAGTCCAGTGACCTGTTAGTGAGTCCTACTAATAACTTGTCTTAACTGAGTACACCCCAGAAAAAGGAGCTCAGATGTTGTTTTAAGGTCTATGGAATGGCTCTGGGACACTAAACTTCCTAGATGACCCTTGCTAGTTAAAGTCGGGACCGATACCATAGTTTAAAGAGTATTCAGAATATACAATATACAGTGTGTCCCAAATTGGTGGGGAATGTATGGGGATCTTGGAAACCACGATAGATAGAAAATCGGTTAAATGTGGAAAGTTTTGGACAATTATGTTAGTAAGCTAATCCCGTTTACTACGTGGTTTCATCTATTCAGGTTTTTGAGAAATTTTGAAAAAACCTGAAACATCCATTTTCGAAAATCGGCCATTTTTTTTTTATAAATGAAAATTTTTCAAATCTGTAAAAACTTCTTTAGAGCAACTTTTTTTGTAGAATATGACCGAGTAGTCAATTTTTGTTTTCTACGTTTCGGGTTTTTAGAATCATCATCAACTTTATTTTTTCATATGCACGCCATATTGGATTTTTACTGATTTCAACAATGTATAACATGTTATAATTTAAGAGTTTATAACCTCATTTATTTCAAAAAACAAATATTTTCTCAATTGGCCTTGATTCCGGCGAACGTCATTTTTTTTTTGTAAACAATAAAATATTAGTAATTGGCAAAATAGATAAGCTGAACAGATATTTTACAGAAATGGGTTTGCGAACATAACTATAACGTTAATGCCGTGTTAAAACAAAATGTAATGGCGCCCATATGAAAAAGTAAAGTTGATGATAATTCATCAAATTTATTTTTCATATGGGCGCCATATTGGATTTTTTCGCAGCCAAATAGCGCTTTTTATTCTGATTTCAACAATGTATAACATGTTATGGTTTATGAGTTTATAACCTTATCCACTTCAAAAAACAAATATTTTCGCAGTAGCTCGGGTACGTTATTAAAATTTTTTCAACTTTGTAAAATGGTTAATTATTTGAAGAAAAGACTTGATATTTTGCAACGTTATTTCCAAAGCAATAGAAATGTTAATAAAGCCGCGAAAACGTATTTCGACAATATTTCTGAAAGGCAGCATCCTAAGCTAACATACTTTCGAAAACTGGTTACAGATTTGTTTAAACTCGGAAGTTTTAAAAAACCACGACCTAAGAAGTACGTTGAAGAAAATCGACAACGAGATGCTGCAGTTCACCAACATTTTAAAGAAAATCCAACATCTTCAGTCAGGGATGTTGATAGATAATTCCACATATCTAGGTCAACCATTCATAGGGTAGTTAGGACTATTTAAAAAAATATCGTTAATATGTTGACAAATATGGACAACATTTTGAATTTTAGGTCGTTATTTTACATCTTCATTTTAGTAGGAATATTAGTTTAGCCACTTTTCCTTGTTTTTGTTTTCACTTGTTTCAATTAACTTGTTACGTGCAGTTTTGTTGTATCTATTTTGCCAATTACTAATATTTTATTGTTTACAAAAAAAAATTACGTTCGCTGGAATCAAGGCCAACTGAAAAAATATTTGTTTTTTGAAATAAATGAAGTTATAAACTCTTAAATTATAACATGTTATACATTGTTGAAATCAGAATGAAAAGCACTATTTGGCTGCGTAAAAATCCAATATGGCGTCCATATGAAAAAATAAAGTTGATGATGATTCTAAAATCCCGAAACGTAGAAAATACAAATTAACTACTCGGTCATATTCTACAAAAAAAGTTGCTTTGAAGAAGTTTTTACAGATTTGAAAAATTTCCACTTATAAAAAAAATATGGCCGATTTTCGAAAATGCATGTTTCACGTTTTTTCAAAATTTCTTAAAAACCTGAATAGGTAAAACCATGTAGTAAACGGAATTAGCTTACTAACAAAATTGTCCAAAACTTTCCCCATTTAACCGATTTTCCATCTATCGTGGTTTCCAAGATCCCCATACATTCCCCACCAATTTGGGACACACTGTATATACTGTATATTCTGTAAACTATGCCGATACCTATTAAAGCTTCTTTCCTTCAATGCAGGTATTTTCTTACAAATGATGCGACGAATCTTTATAAGCGCTAACGTGGTAGTTTAAAAACTATAATCAAAATGTTTTTGTTGCTTCAATTATTTTTATTAATTGATACCGATTATTAACAATAAAGTTATAATTTTCTAATTTGTAGGTGTTGGGTAATCACGAATTCGACGACGGTATTGCTGGCGTAGTGCCATTTATTAAATCTCTAAAAGCACCAGTGATATGCGCCAATATTGACGATAGTCAAGAACCAGATATTCAGGGAACCTATACAAAGAGCGTTGTTATTGAAAGAGATGGAAAGAAAATTGGTATTATTGGCGTTCTTTACTCAAAAACAGATGTAAGTATTACATTTTAAAGTAAAACTTCGAGAAAAATATAATACCACTCGTGAAAATAAATAAAATGTGGTACACTAAAAAATACCCCTTGATACATAGTACAGGGTGGCGCCTTTTCGTTGACCTTACAGGGTATAGCGAAAACTGAAAGAGATAGGACAAATCTGATTGCGCAATCTCGATTTCGATTTTTGAAACAAATTCAATGGTGAAACTAAATCATGGATAACTTGATTCGTTTAGGAGATACAGAGTGTTTTTCAAATTTTGTCAATTTGGCCAGGCACTTGTAACTCGCTTGGTATTAGAGATAGAAAAAAAGTATAAATAGAAAAGTTTTGGGGATTTTTGCGTGGAACTCAGTGGCGTACCTATAAATTTTTTATTGACTTTAATTTTTAAGTTATAACACAAAGTTGGGTTTTTTCAAATGGAACACCCTGTATATTTTTTTAAAAATGGATAGAGCTTACAAAGACCAATTCGATAATATATAGTTTGATGGGTCTGTCTGTAACAGATGTTGCGCAAATTGGCAAAAACCTATAAAAATTAAAATATTTGAGACAAAGTTGTTGTTTTTTAATAAGTAATGCAACTGACAAATATCAACCAAATGATATATCGTTTAATGGGTCTGTGTTCAATAGATCTTGGGCAAACTGCCAAAAACGTAAAAAAAATCATATATCCGATCCTTGCTAAAACTTATTTTATTATTTAACCAATTTTCTAACTTCTATATAACTAAAATTTAGTATAAATGCATTAAATCTGTATTTTAATTGATATCCAGAACGAAGGCAACCAGGACAGAAAATGTTTGCCGGATTAGTAAGTAATTTGATTTCCTTTGGATCTTTTCAAAAACCACGTTCAAAGACCTATAATAAAGAAAACAGAGAGCTGGAAGAAATGAATACAATAGGGTATGTTGTCGCAGAACCTACTGCATCATCCAGACAAATTTGGGATGCTATTGGTGTTAATAGAAAAAAAGTAAAAAATTTAAAACGCCACAATTACCATCAATATGTTTCTAGAAAAATCCATAATTTACATCCGGGTGACGCAGAACGCTGTATCACATTTTGTTTGTGGTATCTCCGGCAATGTGAACAAGACCCAGATTTTCCAGAAAGATAATATGGACAGATGAAGTTCGAGTAACTAGTAATGGACTGTTTAATCGCCACAATAATCTTTACTGGTCAAACGGAAATCCTCGTTTGACAGTAAACAGAGTCAACAAGGGAAATTCGGTTTTAATGTGTGGTGTGCACTTTATAAGAACAGAATTTTGTGCCATTTGAATTTGATGATAATCTCACAATAGACCTTTATTTAAATATTTTGGAAGAAAATTTATTAAATGAGATAGATAATCTTCCCCTTCTGGAAATGAATAATGTCATCTTTCAACAAGACGGTAATTCTTGCCACAATGCCCGTACCGCGAGGTTATTTCTTGATGAACATTTTCCCAATAAGTGGATAGGTACCAATGGTCCAGTTAGGTGGCCGGCACGGTCACCTGACCTTACCCCTATGGACTTTTTCCTCTGGGGATTTGTTAAAAACAAAACCTATAAAACTAAGAGCAACAATTTAAATGAATTACACATGCATTTTAGGAACAGTTTACAAAAGGTGTCCAACTTGCATATATATAATGCTTTAAGAAGTGTCGCTAAACGTTGCGAAAAATGTATAGAAAATAATGGTTTGCAATTTGAACATTTGCTTTAAAGGACCTAAATATTTCGTAATTAAAATTTATAAAATAATTAAATCTTTTTTGTTTGTTTAAATTATTCAACTTATAATATTAGTATTACTGGTAATTATGTTAAATTTTAGTTTATCTAAAAATGTATTTTTTTAAGATAATTAAATAGTTCTCCCTTTTAAGTATAAATTAAAATTATATTACTTCGTATCTTAATATTATTATTAATATGTTTTTTATTATGATTTTGAGATATTAAAATTACATAGTTTTCATTTTTGGTTTTATTTAATTTTTTATGGTTTTTTTCAGTTTGGGCCAGATCTATTACACACAGACCCATTAAACCATATATTATTTAATCGATCTTTGTCTGTTTTATTAGTTATTAAAGAAATACACAGGGTGTCCCATTAAAAAAAAAACAACTTTGTGTTACATCTTTTAATTTTATAGGTTTTTGCCAATTTACGCAAGATCTATTATAGACAGACCCATTGAACTATATATCATCGAATTGATCTTTGTAAGCTCTATCCATTTTTTAAAAAATATACAGGGTGTTCCATTAAAAAAAAAAACAACTATGTGTTATAACTTAAAAATAAAAGTCAATAAAAAAAATATAGGTACGCTACTGAATTCTACGCAAAAATCCCTAAAACTTTTCTATTTACATGTTTTTTTCTATCTCTAATACCAAGCGAGTTACAAGTGCCTGGCCAAATTGACAAAATTTGAAAAACACTCTGTATCTCCAAAACGAATCAAGTTATCCCTGATTTAGTTTCACCATTGAATTTGTTTCAAAAATCGAAATCGAGATTGCACAATCAGATTTGTTCTCTCTCTTTTAGTTTTCGCTGTACCCTGTAAGGTCAACGAAAAGGCGCCACCCTGTACATGTATGCCTATTTTTATTAAAATATCTAAAGTGGTATTACTGATATTAAAAATAAATGAATTATTTTTGAAACTTTTACCATCCTGTATCTTAAAATTTAGAACGTTTGGGACATACGTTCATATTAAGTTTTTATTTTAAAATGAACCCAAAAATTGCCCCCTTAAATATTGACATTTAATTAAAAAACACCCTATATAAAGTAAGCGCTCGGGATGACCCCGTTTTACTGCCCTCGGTATCCACCTAACTGTCAACCCTTTTGGGTTTGGACACCTCAGGGATTCAACTTTAAGTATCCAAAATGGCTGACATATTATCGATGACAATTTTTTTCCAAAAATTTTGCACTTTCACCCCTTTTTGCTACCCCCTGTATCCAATAGGTTGTCAGCCTGCGCGAGAACATAATTAACAATATTAAATGAACATGTTTTACGGAAGAAACTCCATATCACTGATGACGATGATTTTTTGGCTCTAGCTGGTCGTCTATTCGACAAGACTATTTCACGAGAAAACGAGCCAAATTTTAGTTAGAAACACAGTGCTCATTGTCAGACTGATAATAGTTTTTTCTTTATCCTAACAAAATTTTGTCGACAAGGATTTTTTCACTTTCGCGAATGCTATTTGTTAAAACAAATTGTTTAGAAACGAGTGTTCCAATTTTTCCACAGGAAAAATTAGATGGGCGAGGGATTGATTGATTGATTGATAATCTAAATACACAAGTTGAGGTTTTGTCCGCCTCGACACTGCAGCCTACAGGGCTTGTTGTATCTCTTGTGTATTTGTTTCAGTTAAAAAGGTTTGACACCTTGGACAGGGTAGTAGCC
>JAHBCN010009222.1:0-35740 GCA_019359885.1 Listronotus oregonensis | reverse complement strand
TTATTTCATATTACATTATCACTGGGTCTAATTTTTTCAAAAAAGGTACTTGTAACAGAGGGAGCTATTTGCAACTACTAGATACATTTTTTGCGATAATTTTGAAGAGCTGCTCCTGGATTATCGCAACGAAATGTATTTTCAACACGATGGATGCCTTCTACATTTCTCTGGAGAGGTTAGGGAAAAGCTGAACAGAAAACTCGGTGTTAGATGGATAAAAAGAAACTAAGAATTGGGCAAAATCATTATCATTTGAAGAGATTCAAACCAGTTTAGATCATATTAAGAAGCGGTTGGAAAAGTGTGTTGAATATGGGGGAAGGGTTTTTGAACTTTTTTCTCTTTGGTCAGTCTACAAAGGCAGATGCCTAAGTACTAACGTAGCATGGGTGTCTTAAGAGTAGTGACAGGAAGCTTGTTCACACATGACATGAGTTCGGAGCCTCTCCAATTAAACTGTAAAAGAATGCACAAAAGTTGCACCACGTGTTGCTCTGTTGGAAGCTGCCTAAGGGGGAATTATACTGGCCACCTTCTCTGAGCAGAAGCCGTGAAAATACCTATAGAAGAGCGATAGAACCCCTACAGCTCGATGATGGGCAAGAGGAGGAATTTCTATAAGCGTAAAATTATTAATAAGACGAGAGGCTCTTTTTTAAATGGAGCCCAGAATGCTAAGTGTTGTAGGAGACGTCACTCCCAAGACATGAGAACAATATTCTAAAGAGGGTCTGATTTGGGATACATACAGAGTATACAGATTGGAAGAAGAGAAAAACTTTTTGGCTCGAAAGAGGAATCCAAGCTTCCTTGAAGCTGCCGAGGCTATGGATGTAATGTGTTTGTGCCAGTCGAGGTTATTCTCAAAAGTAACGCCGACAAGATTAAACGACTCCTTGTTCTGAAGAACCTGGCCGCTCATGTGTAACGGATGAGCATTGAAAGACTTTTTTCGATGACTGTGTTTTTGAGGCATTAAAATGAACAGGATTTTTGGCGCCTCAATCCAAAATAAGTTGAAGTCTTTTGAGATAGACATCCGCATTGACCTTCACTTGGTTTACAAGTCAGGTTTATTGACTGGCTTGAGAAATTAAATGTTAGAGTACTATCGTCAGCAAAACTATAAATGGGATTGATTGTGAAAGAGAAAAGATCGTTAATGTGTAGAAGAAACAGAGTGGGAGCTAGTACTGAGCCCTGGGGCACCCCAGCATTAATTTGGTAAAAGCTGGAAGAATGACCATTTACAATAACTGATATACGTCGATTAGAAAGGAAACTGGAGAGCCAAGAGCAAAGCTTAGGTGGAAGACCGTAAAAAGGAAATTTGTTAAAAAGCCTATCATGCCAGACCTGATCAATTGCTTTGGATATGTCAAGAGCAACGATCTGGGATTCACCAAGAAACTAAAGAGACTTGTTTTAGTTGTGTGAGACAAAGGAAAAGAAGATCAGCTGTGGATCTTCTGTGACGGAATCCATACTGTCTGCTCAGTAAGATCTTGTGTTTTTCCAGATACTTCATGATTTGGGAATTATTAAATTTTTTTCATTACTGTGCAATTTTTCATATTTATAGCCACTTTAAGACATTATATCAGGTGGTGCAGTGAAAAATTATATACGTAAACGTCAGTACGACAAGAATTTTTTAGCCAGCTAAGTAAACACAAAATCCCGATGTTGCAGGTAAATATTGGGCGGTAAGTTTTCAAAAGTAAATTGGGAATGTAGTAAATAGAGCCCCTCCATTCATATTGAGCGAGGGGGCGTCTATAAAGCTATATAATTTTAAACAGAAAAACATTTTCTCTAAACACATTCCGCACTTTCCATTCGATTACGAAACATGTCGCTCCGGAGAGCAACACTGAATGGACTCGATTGCGATTCATTTTTAACAATCAAGTTTAAAGTGAATTTGGTTTGAATGCAGCCAGTCGACTGAAATTTTTGTTGCTGCGTACAAACGGATTGAATGGGTAATTTTAAAAGAAGCTTAAATAGCTTCATTTATTTTAAAAAGTTTTGTGAATTTAGCATCGATAGGCAGATTTAAAGTTTATTTGGATAATTTCTTGTTTCGTACACTTCAGAAATTTACCTGAAATATTCTCGTTTCGTACACTGAATTATTTAGTCCATTTTTTGCTTCTCGTTTCGTACACCGGCCATAGTGACCACCCAAACAACTAACTAAATAAATATCATATTAAAAATTATTAAATTTTTATGGATAACTTTTACATAGGGATAATTTAGACAAATTCAAAAGCTCTTAGTTCTGGTCGATCATGATTAGTTCTGATTAGTTAAAGTGGCTCTTTATTTTCCCAAATTATATTTTAGACGTGATAAATCACTAAAAGTAGAAATAGTAAACTTTTGTGTTTGGGTAGATGGTTAAAACATACAGTGCTTTCATTTCAAAACGAACCACCCTAAATATCTTTAAAAAAAAACCTCACCAAAAAAACAAAGAAACACGTCGATTTAGATATACAGGGGGAAGTTTAATTTCGTATTTGATAAAATTTTATCGGTCACCTCCTAACCTCCAGTTAACCTCACTTTGATATGTCAAATGGCAACCCCCATAGTGTGACACATCATTGTAAGCGGCATGAAATTTGCTATCCAACAGTACTAAGAAACTTTAAATGGATGGACGTAGAAGCGACTTAGAAGTAAAAATGTGTGTTAATTAGTTTATCGTGTTCAAATAATTTATTTTATCAAATGCTCAAAATGTGCGCCGTTATTGGCGAGACAATAATAAAGTCTGTTTTGAAATTCTTCGCGAACGTTGGCGAAAGTTTGTCTGGTAATACCTCTGCATTCTAGTGTAATTCTACATTTAAGTTCTTGAATATTTGCAGGTGGCGTTTTGTACACTTTACTTTTTAAATAACCCCAGAGGAAAAAGTCTAGAGGAGTTAAGTCTGGAGACCGTGCTGGCCATTCGATGGCACCTCGTCTGCCTATCCATGTGCCTGGAAACTGTTCATTGAGCCACTCTCGAACTGCTAAAGCATAGTGGGAGGGGCTCCATCTTGCTGGAAATGCAAATTATTTTCACTGAGTTCCATAGCACCATTTTCATCCACCTGATTTTCCAAAGATTGGACGATAGAAGGGTATATCGCATTTTCCAAAAGGTTCAGATACAGTTGCCCAGTTAAATTTTCTTCCAGAAAGAATGGCCCGATAATTTCGTTTCCATAAATACCTGCCCAAACGTTGATCTTCTCTGGAAATTGAGTATGTCCTTTCTGAAATATGTGCGGATTTTCATTATCCCAATATCTGCAGTTATGTCTATTAAGAATTCCATTTAAGAAGAAAGTTGATTCGTCAGAAAAGCAGATATTTTTGATCAAATGAGGGTCTTCGTCAATTCGCTGGCACATTGATTCGCAAAATTCTATTCTTCTATCATAATCGTCTTCGTTGAGTTCATGAAGAATTTGTATTTTGTATGGAAAAAACTTATTCTTTTTCAAAATTTTGTGCACGGAACCCGTAGAAATATTGGTCAGCTTAGAAACTTTTGGAATAGACAACGTCGGATCTATTGCGAACTGTCCTAGTACCTCAACCTGGCGTGCTTCGTCTAAAACCCTTTCATTAGTACTTTTCTTGTTGCATACAGATCCAGTTTCTTCAAACTTACGCACCAATTCCATTACATATTTATGCCCCACGTTTTTATTTTGATGCCTCTCATTGAATACTCTGGCGGTTCTACGCGCGCATCGATCTTCAGCCCCATATAGGAAAATTATTTCTATTCTCTCTGCTAGAGTATACACCATTTAAAATCAAGATTCTTAATTTTAAACTAACGATGTCAAAATGACAATCCTAACAGTAATATTTAACTGGTTCCTAAACGTCTTAAAAACTTGTGCTATTGCAGTGTTTTGCTGTAGCAGGTAACACAAAAATAATAATTGGAATGAATGCACACTAAAATAATCTGCGAGGAATTTCAAAACAAGCTTGTCTCGCCAATAATGGCGCACATTTTGAGCATTTGATAAAATAAATTATTTGAACACGATAAACTAATTAACACACATTTTTACTTCTAAGTCGCTTCTACGTCCATCGATTTAAAGTTTCTTAGTACTGTTGGATAGCAAATTTCATGCCGCTTACAATTATGTGTCACACTATGGGGGTTGCCATTTGACATATCAAAGTGAGGTTAACTGGAGGTTAGGAGGTGACCGATAAAATTTTATCAAATACGAAATTAAACTTCCCCCTGTATATCTAAATCGACGTGTTTCTTTGTTTTTTTGGTGAGTGTTTTTTTTTAAAGATATTTAGGGTGGTTCGTTTTGAAATGAAAGCACTGTATATTAATATTATTAAAATATTTTAATATCACTATTATCCAAATAAATATTTTATATCTCTGAATCTTATATGTGAGCAAAAAATATTTTAATATTTAGTTATAAAACTAGTTTTAATTCATTTTGTCATATTTTATGAACCATCAGAGACAGGAATCTACCTCAGTTTTTATTGTACGAAACGAGATATCTAAAACTAAATAATTAGTTTTGTGTACGCAATAAAATATTTGGAAGAAATTTGTATGTGAGGTGTACGAAACAAGAATAAATCGTTTATTTGTAGGTATTTTAAGACCCCGATCATAAAAGTAATTACTGAGATAATTTTATCAATTTGTCTACGAATTAATTTAAATAATTTTAATTCCTAAAAAAATCGTTTAGACAGAGCTCCAAACACCTGCCTCTTCTAACTGCTTTATTTTTATAATGGCTTCGAATTTTAAAAAAACACCTAACTACTATATTCTAGACATATAAGGGAAACAATTTATGCAAAAAAATCTACTTTTTTGAACCTAGCAAACCAAAGAACCTCCTTAAATGTGCGGTCATATGACGGCAACTCATCCCTCCATGGGTTAGGCCGGAAACTTTTCATCCCATTAACACAAGAACCTACATGATAGGCAGCATGGATTTCTTCACAGAAGATCGACAGCTGATCTTTTTCTTTGTCTCGCACAGCTGGAACAAGTCCCTTAAGTTTCTTGGTAAATCCCAGATCGTTGCTCTTGACATATCTAAGGCTTTCGATGAGGTCTGGCATGATGGGCTTCTAAACAAACCTTTTCTTGCGGTTTTTCACCTAAGCTTTGCTCTTGGCTCTCCAGTTTCCTTTCTAATCGACGTATATCAGTTATTGTAGATGGTCATTCTTCCAGCTTCTACCAAATTAATGCTGAGGTGCTCCAGGGCTCAGTGCTGGCACCCTCGCTGTTTCTTCTACTCATTAACGATCTTCCCTCTTTCACAATCAATCCCATTCATAGTTTTGCTGACGATAGTACCCTCCACTCTAGTATTCAATTTCTTAAGCCACCATGTAATTCTGATTTGGAAAACAAGCGCAGGTCAATGCAGGTATATTATCTTTCACAGGACCTCAAACTTATCTTGAATTTGGACGCCAAAAATCTTGTTCGAGGCATTTGACGCCTCGAAGACACAGTCATGTTCGCTGTCGCAAAAAAAAGTCTGCCAATGCTCATTCGTTACATATGAGCAGCCAAGTTCTGCAGGAACAAGGAGTCATTTAATCTCGTCGGCGTTACTTTTAAGAATAACCTCAACTGGCACAAACACATTACATCCATAGCCTCGGCAGCTTCAAAAAGCTTGGATTTCTCTTTTAGGCCAAAAACTATTTTTCTTCTTTCAATCTGTATACTCTGTATAACATTCTAGAAAACAGAATTTTTTATGACAATCTTGGAAATTTTTTGGGGCTCAAAAAGGGGGGTTTATTTGACATCTTTGATAACTTGAAAGAGTTTTTTTTATTTTATGAATGCAATTAAATTATTTTCTTAAAATATCTTCTACTTTCATTATTTTTTTGAAAAATTATTTTATTTTTTTGGGGAAAACTTTTTGGGTTTTTTAAAACCAAAAAGGGCGGTCTCGTAAGCAACTAATTTTAAATTTAGGTTATAAAAATCAGATGAAGTCGGTTGACGCTAGCTGGGCTCTTGTTTTTTGCCTAAAACACTATCCTCTAACTGAAAATAAAAACGTAGTAAACAACAAACGGGCAGATAATTCTTCCGAATTTATCACCGCATTCCCCCCAGCCCAACCAAAATCCAACTGGAAACGAGGGGGAAATTGAAATGCAAGCCAAAAAATTTTTGGTATTTTAAATTTTCACCAAAAAATTGTCCAGGAGCCCCCTTTGGGTTCGCAGTAGGTGCGCTTTACTGTATACCCCAAATCAACCCTCTTTAATTTGCCAGTCTAAAGGGTTTCCTACAACCCCCTTCTAGACTTTTTCAAAAAAGCCAGTTGCAAAGGGCCCCTCACAGAAAGGCTTTTTTTCTTGTCCCCACCCCCGGGGGCCCCTCATTTTTCATATTTTTTACGGTTTTTGCTCAAAATTCCAGTTTTCCCCTTCTGGGCTCCAACGAGAACAGGGGGAATTTTAGCTTTTTTTATTCATTAGGGGGGGCCCGAACTTGCCCATCTTGTTCTTTCATCCCTGTTGCCGACTATAATCTCCCCAGAATTTTTTCTTTAATTCAAAAAAGCCCCTTTTTCAACATTAGACAACTACTTGTTTTGGACCCCTTTTTCGGGGATTCGCAAAAAACCCTCGAAATTTATTTTTCCCCCCCATGAAAACATTTAATAAACAATAATTTCTTGCCGAACCTAAAAAACCAAGGCACAACTTATTTAAGTTTTTAGAATTACCCCAAAATTTTCCATAAAAGTTTTATTACCAAATCCAAACTTCTTACATTTTTAACCAAAAAGTTTATAATTTTTTTTAAAAAAATTTTTTTTTCCCCTTCCCCCAAACCCCCCCCCAAAACGTTTGCCCAATACTAAGAAAAATTGTTTTTTTTTATTTTTTGGTTTTAGAAATTTTTCCCCGGAAAAACTTAAATTTTTGGTTTTTGGGAGGAGAAAAAAAACTTTTTTCCCCAGGGTTTTATAATCTTTAAATTAAGGTTTTTTTTTGGCAAAAAAGCAAAATTTTTCGGGGCCTTTTTTAAAAAATTAAAAAAAAAAAAAGGGGTTTTTTTACTTTGGGGCTCTTTTGGAAAAAAAATTTCCCCGAAAGGGGGAAAAAATTATATCCCAATTTTGGAAAAGGGTAAAATATTAAAAGGGAAATCCCCACAGCTGACGGGGGCAAGAAGAGGAAGCCTTGTGAGGTTATCATTAATTAGACGAACGGCTCTTCTTGAATGAGTCCAGAATGCTAAGTGTTGTAGGGGACGCCATTCCCAAAGGAACAATATTCAAAGAGGGTCTGATTTGGGAAATACAGAGGTACAGATTGGAAGAAGAGAAAATTTTCTGGCTCGGAAGAGAAATTAATTTTTGGGGCCGAAGTATGGATAAAATGTGTTTGTGCCAGTTGAGGTTATTCTCAAAAGTAACGCCGACAAGATTAAACGACTCTTTGTTCTGGAACTTGGCCCTCATATGTAAGGATGAGCATTTTCAGACTTTTTCGCGACAGCGAACATGACTGTGTTTTGAGGCATTAAACTGAACAAATTTTTGGGCCCCAACCAAGATAAGTTTGAGGTCTTGTGAAAGAGTATCTGCATTGACCTGCGCTTGTTCCGAAATCAGGATTCACGGGCTTAAAAAATTGAATTAGAGTGGAGGGTACTATCGTCCGCAAAACTATAAATGGGATTGATTGTGGAAGAGAGAAGATCGTTAATTAGAAGAAACAGGTGGGGGCCAGACTGACGGCCCACTTTAGCATTAATTTGGTAGAACTGGAGAATAAACCCTCACCAACTGATATATGAATAGAAAGGAAACTGAAAGTCAAGAGAATAGCTAGGGGAAGACCGTAAGAAGGAAGTTTGAACCCATCATGTCCGACCTGAAAAGCTTTGGATATGTCAAGAGCAAGATTTGGGATTCACCAAGAAACTCAAGGGACTTGTTCCAGTTGTGTGAGACAAAGGAAAGAAGATCAGCTGTGGATTACTGTGACGGAATCCAAGTTATCGGTAAGATCTTATGTTTATCCAGATACTTTAAGATTTGGGAATTAATGAATTTTTCCATTACTTTGCAAACAACTGAAAGAAGAGATATAGGTCTATAGTTGGAGGGGGGGGCTTGATCCTTTTGGGGACAGGTTGCACACGTGCAGCTTTCCAACCTCCGGGAAAATGCTTGTGTCAAGAGACTGAAAGAGGCAGTTAAGATGGGTGCAAGCTCGGGAGCACATTTTTTTTAAGACGATTGCTGGTATGCCATCCAGCCCAGACGATTTTTTAGTATTAAAAGAAGAAACAATACGCTTAATCTGTTTGACTTTAAAAATTATATCGGACATTTTATTGGAAACAGGGACAACTGTTGGAAGGGGAAGATTAATAGGAGGATCAAGCGTAGAATTGGCAGCAAATTGTTTGGCAAATAGTTCGCCTTTTACTTTGGAGGTAGAGACAATTCCATCTTCAGAGATTAGGGGTGAAGTCCAAATAGACAGGTCGTTTCATTAAAAAAAACACGTATAGTTAATATCTCCTAAAATAAACTTTCTAGAAAAAACCAAGTACGCCCCTGGACTCTACGTAACAAACTGTATTAAGAGCAGTTTTTACCTTTTTGATAAGTTAACGCACAAAGGAGATACAAGCTTTGCCTAAAAATGCAGGAATTTCAATTTCACCCTGTAGTGCAAAAACTAAGACAGCCATGCCGAATTTAACACCGAAATCTTTCGTTTGGTGAAAAAGTAGCACAGTGCCGCGAAAACTCCATCCTTCTATCTTTGTTAATAACGGAAATATCCCACAAAAGTGTCGAAAATTGTACACCCTGTACACTATTATATTCATTTTTTATGTAATCGCCCTTATGAAAGGTACATTTTAGGACTAGTTGGGTCCAAATAGTGTCAAATAGTGTAAAAAATAAGTGAATAACGAACAGACCTTTTGTGTTTTGTGTACAGTCTTCTACAAACATAATACTTTTAAGCAGTAGGAACCTTTAACTTTTGTTTTTTTCAAGCAATCAAGGAGTGTCTGCAGAACCGACTTTAGTGTCTGTGTAGTTTTCTGTGATTGTGAGTAGAGAAAATGGCTATAAAGGCTTTTGATTGTTAAATTACAAGGAGCTATAAGGGATGATAAGTAACACTAAAGAGACTAAAGTAAAATAGTTGGTTCGAGTTTTTTTGCACGTTATAGTACATAAAGATAGCCGTGTGGGTCTCGTAAGTTTATAGCGTCGCTTACTAGCATGGGCGGCCATAAAAACTTGCCGCTTAAAGCCATATTTTCTGTACTCAGACTGTAAACAGATTTTTTTAATAGAAAAAAAGCCATAAATATGGCTCTATAAAGTTTGTTTCAAATTTTAGGGATTTTTATTGTTTGGAAAAGGGAAAAATTAAGCGTTTTAATAACTGAAGATAGACAAATTTAATGCAATTTTCGGACAAAGGTCGCAGTAATACTATCCATAAAATATTTTAAATTAGGGGACCACACAAAAATAAAATTTATTTTTATAGGCAATGAAAATTACAATTGCTATGTTCGCCGGCGACTACGTAAAATTGAATTTTGCCAATTGCATTGAAAGAAAATTTATGACTAATCTTTATATGGATTTTATCTTTGTCCTATTTTTCAGACAAACTTTAGCAAATACAAGTTTTCTTAAAGGATGTTTTTAAGATACGGGGGGTTGACTGAAATATGGCGTTACGGGTTTGGGAAAAGGGAAATTTTTTTAGTTTTATTTCCCATTCTTTCGATAGACAGGTTTATTGTTTTAAGTTTAGGAAAATTTCGAGTTTATACATAAAGTTTATAATAACATAAAAGGGTCTTTATTAAGTTTTCAAAAATTTGACACCTTTTTCTCGGATTGGACCAAAACTTAAGTTTCGAAAAATGGAAAAAAAAAGTTTCTTCTGGTCACTAAAAAATTAGTTTAGTCGAGAATTTTTCCCGAAAAATAGTTGGAGGTTTAAAAAATATGAGCGCTTATTTAACGTGAAATGCAAATCTAGAATAGGTTTTTTTTTTCCTAATAAAAAAAATGCAATAATTTTTAAAAAAAAAAAATTAAAGACAAAAAATTTTGTTTATCAAATCAAAAAAATTTGGGGTTTTCAAAAATTAAAAGGGTTTGGTTTTTAAATAAAAAATTTTTTTTATCCCTTTCTTTAAAAAAATTTATTTTTTTAAATTAACTGGTATTTTTTTTTTTTTTAATGTTTTTTGATTCAGAAAAAAAGGAAAAGGGGAGAAAAAATTTCACTTTTTTTTTGTATAATTTATTGTAAGAAAATAATAAAATTCTTAACAATCCAAAATTTTAACAACATTCATTTATATTTGGATAATATCCCAAAAATCAAAAAACAAATGGTTTTTCAATTTGTGGTAACTATATTCTTTTAAACCAAGTAGAAAAACCATATTTTTTTTTTCCCCAGGGTCAACAGGGAAAATTAAACAAATTTTTTAATTAAATCGTTCATATGCTATATTAGTCTAATAAAAAAATTTTTAACAAAAATATATTGATTTATTTCAATTGATTATAAAATAATTGGTAAGGAAAAATTTTTAAAAAAATTTTAACCTTTTATTTAAAAAAAACCTTTTTTCCCTTTTTTTTAGCACAGAATTCTTGATTTTTACACTAAATTGGCACAAATATTTCACAAACATCTTTTAAAAACTTTTTTTTATATTTATTTTACATTTTTTTTTTTTAATTGAAATCCCTTTCCACGCCGCAACGTGTCGGCAACCATGTATACACTAGGCTTTTTAAACAAATATGGTGCTGCCTTTGAACTTAAAAATTTGCAATTTAATGGAAAAAGGGGAAAATAAAAAAAAAAATAAGGTTTAAAAAGGGGTTTTTTAAAATATTGGGCCATTTTTTTGTAACAATTAAGACTTGTTACAAAAAAAGGCGGAATATAGGTGAGGTTAGTTTGATTTTTAAATTTAATGATGAATATCTCGTAAACAAACGTTTGGAAAAATTTCAATTCGTAATCAGCGCCCCAAAAAAACCCCCCTATACCAAATTTGGTCAAAATCGGAAGGGGCAACTTTCAGAAATTCCAAATAATTAAAAAAATTGTTAGTTATATTATCAAATTTTATGCTAAAATAAGTAAACAATCGGGGTTTAACTGCACAAAAATATAACATAAAAGGTATTAACAAAAATGTTATTTGTTCGCCCCGGTATTGCCTCAATGAAGTGAAGTTTTATAAAAGAACTGTTTAAACTTACCTGTGAAACGAAAGTTTTTTTTTTCAAATCTAGTTTTTCCCCAAACCTGGCACTTCACAACCATTTTCATATGTTTATTAAAAATAATACATAAAGTATTAAGAAAATTCTCTTTTTAAATGCACTTTAAAAAAAAAATTTTCTCTAGCTAGTTTAAACAAAAAACAACCCGCCTCACAACACAAATAAAAAAATTTACCCTGGCTGACCGACGACCTTCGTGACCGTAGCTACGAAATTATAATAAACTACAAAAAGCAGTGTTGCCCATCTTACCGTCAATATGCCGTTATGATTATTTTTGAGAATAATATTAATAAAGCAAAATAAAATCAACTTAAAAAATATTTCTGTCGCTCTACTAATAATTGCATAACGACATGTTATGATCTATGATCTCTTTAAAAATTTTAAAAAAAGGAAAATTTAAAAAATTCCTAAAAATTGCCAATAAAGAATAAGGGGGATGGGTGCATGTGTATAAAACACGTTTGACCTTTAAAGGGGGGGCTGAGAGGTAGACATTTTTTAAAAAGTTTGATTGCTTTTAATTGTAAACAGTTTTATCTGCCTTTGCTTATATATCTATGGTTGATCTAGTTTCGTCCGTCAAAAATTTTTTATATTTTTTTAAACTCCTGTAAATTTTGTTTTCTATTGAGGGTATAGGATCTTGATTAGGAGATCTGTATTTGCCTTTTCGAAGGACTTGTTGACTGTCTATTTTTCATCATAGGTAAATGTATCCTTGACTACAGTGGTATTCCCTTTGTCTGCTGGAAGAATTTTGATGGATGTATCATTTTAAAGATTTTTAAGAGCATAATTCTTTTTTGAGGATATTAGTGGGGTTGTTTTTTTTGCTTTAAAAGGTTTTTTAGTTCCCATCGAAGTTCTTGCGCATCGGCCCTTTAGCCGTGTTGTTTCAAAGAACTAATTATCCCTTTGGGGGGTGTATTTTTTGGAGTATGGCAAGGTTTAACCCCCGCCCTAAGAGCTGTTTTTTTTTTTTCAAAGGGGGTTCGGGAAGGAAATAAAAATTTTTTTTTAAAAGCTTTAATTTTTGGTTTTTTTGTGGTTTTTGTTTATTTTTTGTTTTTTAAAAAGGTTAGGGGCCTTTTTGTACTATTCTTAATTTTTTAAATCGTGGTAACTTCAGCAGCAGCTTTTTTTTTTCATCTGTGGCGGGGTTAACGGGTTTTCCCCCAATTCTGGCTTCTTCAATATTAGCTCTTTCTCCGTATTTACTTCAGCCAAAACCCCTGGAATAAGGGTTTTTTTTGGGTTTTTTCTGTGCCCTAGTTTGTTAAAAAACCCCCGGGTTCAAGTTTTTTAAAAAAATGTTAGACAATGTTATGGTTTAATACCCTACAATTTTGATTCCATTGTCTCTATTTGTTAATTATACAAAGTTTCGGTTGTATGTACCCCAACCTTTTAAGTGACTAAAAATTTTTAAATGGAGAAAAACAAAATTGGCCCCTTTTTTTATTCATACAGAAACCCACTGAAAGAAAAAAAAAAGAAGCTGAAAAAATTGCAAACAACAAAAAATTATTTACAAACCTAGTGTCGACACCCCCAAATGGGGGTGCCGTTGCTGAACAAAAAATTAACAACGGAAATATAAAAGGTGTGCTTTTAAGCATATTTTTTGTTATCACTTAAAACGGTTGGAGATACATCACTAACCGAAACGTTGTGTACAATTCTAAACAATGGAATTCCAAGATTTTGGTGTTATTGGGTAAAAGTACCTTTTTTTTTTTTAACGGTGTATTATTAGGCTCCCCTATACGCAACGTTGTCCCAATTTAAATTTCCTCGTATCTCTGGCTGTTTCTGAGATCCCAATGGTGAGAGTCGAATTTGAGACACCCTGTATTGACCGAGGCGGTTTTCAATAAGGCACCCTGTATATGAAAAAAACATTAAATTTAATTAAAATATTTTCAATAAATTTCCCGAAAATCCCGTAAAATTTTTGACTTTTCCTACCAGCTAAGCAAAGCGATTTCGATTATAATAAAGTTGAGCTTTTTCCGGACACCCTGTAGATATATTTTAATAGTTATTTTCCCAACAGTGCGGGAAAACTATTTTTTTTTCAAGGTAAAAAATAAATTTTTCCCACAACGGGGGAAAAATAAACTTTTTGCACTAGTGCGGAAAATAAAATCTTTTTGTTTTTGAAACATAAATTTTTTTTAATTAAAAATAATGCATAATTTTGCTTATATAGTTATATTTAAAGAAACTGAATTTGCTGTAATTTTGGAGTCTTTTTATAACATTTTTTTAAATAAAATAAAATAATCCTAATTTATTAAATTACTACATATTTTTAATAACTTTATATAAAATTTTTAATAAATTTCCCAATAAGCCTATTTCTCTATATCATAACATGGAAACTCAATACATTATGGTCTAGATACTTTATGCTAAATGTACATTGGGTTGTTTGTTAAATATAGATTTTAATCAGTTTTTAGTGTAATAGCCTGCTCTTAAAAACAAAGCATTAGTTTTAGACTAAAAAAGGCTAAAGCCTTTGGAAAAATCAAAATTCATGGATAAAGCACCAGAGATATTTTATCTGCTGTAAAAGTGGCTACGCTTTTTGGTTTAGCGGCGCTTGTCGTAGAAAGTTGGATTTTAACAAAATATGTCTGACCATATTGAAGACCAAGAAAATTTGTAGACCTCAAAAATCACAGCTGTAAGAGCTTCGTTATTTCTGAGATGCCGAAAATGGAAAATTTTGAATCTGATATAGAGTATGCCAGTTTAAGAAGCCGACAACACCACATAGGCGATTTTTGTGAACTATAAAGACGAAGTGGTACAGTGATAATGTACGGCATTAAACCTTTCGGAAAATGCCATTGAAACAGCGGCTCATATTAAACTTCCTACTGAATTGTATATACTGGGCATAGCTTTCGTCGGCTCTGCAACATTTTTCACAAAATTCGAGAACAAATAATCCAACATTAAACGTTCTTGTTATCTACATCGTCGCTGAATGACTCGGAAATTCAACAATTTTCGAAAGGGTTATTTCAAACAAAATACCTCAATTTAACCGAAACACCTTCCACTATCCAGAAACCACCGTCAATGCCATTTTCCAAATGTACTTTTAAACCCTTTTGGTTCAAGAAACTACTTCCATAGTTGCAAAAGATTGGCTCAATAAAAACCCGAACGCTGCCGCCGTCAACGTTTTCTACGGAAAGCAACTCGCTTCAGCAATTTGCAAAACGCGACCACTGTACTTTTACTATAATGTTAATAATAATAATAATGTATAAATCCTTCCTAATAAATAATATTTTAATCAAGTACTTTAAAAATTAGATGTTGGTTTTTTCTCTGGTTTGTAGAAAAATATTATTTAAGCATAAAACTAACTTTAACTATTACAGCTAATACTGTCGACTTCTGCTTTATTCGGAAAGCCAGATGGAAGTCAGGCACTTGCTATTTTGAATTAAATTAAAGAGATGGTCTTTGAAGTGTTCGCTAGAAGTTATCTTAGTAATTAAAATGTAAAGTTAGTTAACAATTTGAAGCACTCTTGGTGATTAAATTTTTATTTTACCTGAAAGTAAGTTGTAAACCTAAATTTCACTTGTTTTGGAAAAGTGCAAACACTTTTAGGTTCAGTTTTTGTTATTCGTGGATAAAAATATCCAGTTAGTGGATTAATTCTTTTTTTTCCTACAAGCAGAAAACTATACTTTTCCGCACTAATCTGGTGTTCGAAAATAGTAACGTTTCTTCCGCACTAGTGTAAGGTAAAATCTTAGTTTTTGAAACATAAATTAGTATCTAATTATAAATTAATGCATAATTTTTGTTAATAATAGTTATTTATTTGAAGAAACTGAATTTTGCTGTAATTTTGCAGTCTTTTATAACATTTATTAAATAAAATAAAAATAACTCTACTTACCAAATGTTAGGTACATTTTAGTAACTTATTTATTATCAAAAATCCTTAGCAAAACTCACCAATTGGTTTATACGTCTATCAAAAAAATTAATTTTCGTCACGCATTTAACCAAATTGGAGCAACATTTTCAATGTATTCTGACGAAGATTTACCAGCATCGATTATTTATCAAAGCAGCAAAAATAGGCAAGATAGGATCTCTGCTCATGAAGTCTTCGTCACAGGTATGAAAAAGAGTTTGAAGCTAGTGTTTGAGAGCTATGTCGGCGCAGGTGTGAAGTCTTTTAAAAAAGATATTTTGTTGCCTATTTCTCTATTTAATAAAAACATAAACCTAAAACATTGCGGTCTATTGATACCTTATGCTAAATGTATCATTATTACGAAAGAATATAGATTTAAGCGTTTTTCAAAGTGATGATGACGGCCTACCTAAAAAACAAAGCGTTGGTTACGAACCCAAAAAGGCTGAGGTATTTTTAAAAAAGAAATATCGTACCCATGGATGAAGCGCCAGATGATACTTTATTTACATATAGCTTAGCAGGCTTAGCGGGCGCTTGTCATAGAGGGTGAGCTGGTCAAAATAGCGTCTGGACCATATTGAAGACCAAGGAAATTTAGTGTTGATGCATATCCCAACCAAAATCACAGTTTGAAGTATTATCTCTGAGATGCCGGAAATTGAAAATTTTTGAATCCATATAAAAAGTATGCCACTCTAAGAATGCCACGAATACCCACATAGGCGATTTTTTGTGAACTCTAAAACACGGAGTGTGTACAGTAGCGGCAATAATACCTTCGGAAAAAATGTCATCGAAAATATAGCGGTCTATCTCAAACTTTTCAACCCGAATTGTATGGGCGAGCATAGCTTTCGCCGGTCCCTTCGCAAATATTTAAAATTCCGGAGAACAAAATATTCAACATTAAACGTTTTGGGAGGCTTAAAGCCTAAACAGTCGCCTGAAGATTACCCGAGGATTCTACAAATTTAGAAAGGATATTTCAACAAACAAATACTCAATTTTGCTCGAAACACCTTTCACTATCCAGAAAACAACCGCTCACGCCTTCCAATATACTAAACCTCTCGGTTCAAGAAACTACTTTCATAGTTGCATTGGCTCATCAAGAACCCAACGCCACCGCCGTCAACGTTTTCTACAGAAAAGCATCTCGCTTCAGCAATAATTTTGCAAAACGCGACCAATTGCACTTTTACTATAAATGTTAATAATATTAATTAGTATATAAATTCTTTCGTTAAAAAATAATATTTTTAACATAAATCTTTAAAATTATGTTGGTTTTTTTTTTCTCGCTTGTAGAAAAAATATTGTTCCTAACACTAATAAATTTTCTAGACTGGATAACATAACACCACGGATGATTTTCGGATTTCGAATAGCAGAACAGAAAACTATCTCTCTTAGTATAGATCTATTGGCACGGTGCGTACTGAAAACAACATCTGACAGCTGGCTAAACAATGAATAACTGCTGAATAGACTCCTAAATGAAAATCGGCGAGCTCTTAGAATTGTTTATGCAATTTTGAGGTTAGGTCAGTATGGTGTCATAGCTCAAAAACTAGCGGGCTCCGACGAAAATCGACACTTGGCTTGATAAGTAAAAAATTACCTAAAAAACTTACGAGTCTAGGGCTTTTCCAATATACTTTTAACGCTTTTAAATTATACTTACCTACTTTAAGGCTCTTATAGCCATTTTTCTATTCACAATGACAGAAGACTACACAGATATTAAATTAAGTTTTGCAAACGCTCCTTTATTACTTTGATCATTAAAAACTTTTTTTTCGCAAACTCGTAAATCATTACAAAAATTCAGAAAAGACAGGGTACAAGACAAGAAACGAATAAGTTTTTTTTCCTGTTAGGTCAAATTCGTAAGTTGTTTGGACAAGCTCAAAACGCCGAAAGTCGTTTGGCTACATGAAATTTGATTTCAACGTTTTTATTTGCGTATTAATCATTTTTTCTTTTTCTACTTCAACTAACAGTTAGAAATGTATAGTTTGCAGTTATTACTTTCTGCCAGTTATCTTTAAATTCAACTACACAAATGCTAGTTATGCACAATTTTAATATTTTTATCTAATTGTCTACAAGGAAGTTTAAAGGTGTATGGAAACCCAATGCTAAGTGAGAATCATCTAAAAGATAGTTAAGATTTCCTTATTTTTCTCACTGCTATTTCCTATGAAATTTTCATTATTTTATTATTCATAATTGATATAATATTATTTTTTCGGTTACCTAACGTTACGTCTCATAAAAAGCACCTAATTTAAATATAAGAAATACTTACCTAAAATAAAAAATGCCGGGTATGTTACCCTTGGATTTGCAAGACAAAACCATACAACCTCTAATCATTTTGTTACGATATTATAAGTAACAAACAATAAACACAAAATTATAGTCACAATTTAATAAACACTAATCACTAAAATAAGAAGTTTTTATCAATCCAAAAAACTTCTGCAACCACAAAATATAGGTACTCACACAAAGCAAAACAATCGGCGCAAAGGGCACAAACCACAACGAAAATGACGAATGAATGAGACGACGACGGTTGACGATACAGCGCTGAAATAGTTTCATACGCGCCGCGCGCGCCCTTGCACCAAAAACCTTAGACAACCTAAGACCATTACGGCTCTCATAAAAGTATAATGTGGTGCCTAACTACACACTGATTTATCAGTGTGTAAGTAGGGAATGCATTAAATTATTTCGTGGAATTTTGTTATTGCGCAGAATCGGCGGGGCCAACTCGAACAGTTATTTTCATACTGGGCTGGACATTTTTTGATCGAATGGGTCATAGCATTGGGTTTCCATACACCTTTAAACTTCCTTGTAGACAATTAGATAAAAATATTAAAAATTGTGCATAATACTTGTTGTATAGTTGAATTTAAGATAACTGGCAGAAATAGTAACTGCAAACTTTATACATTTCTAACTGTTAGTTGGAAATTAAAAAAAAAAATTGGATTAATACACACAAACAAAAGGCGTTGAAATCAAATTTCACGCTTAGCCGAACGACTTTCGGCGTTTTGGGCTTGTCCAAACAACTTACGAATTTGACATAACAAGAAAAAAAACTTATTCGTTTCTTGTCGTGTACCCTGTCTTTTCCTGAATTTTTTTAATGATTTGCGAGTTTTGAAAAAAAGGTTTTTTTAATATTCAAAGTAATAAAGGAGCGTTTGCAGAACTTAATTTAGTATCTGTGTAGTCTTCTGTGATTGTGAATAGAAAAAATGGCTATAGAGCCTTAAAGTAGGTAAAGTATATAATTTAAGCGTTAAGTATATTGGAAAAGCCCTAGACTCGTAAGTTTTTTAGGTAATTTTTTACTTATCAAGCCAAGTGTCGATTTTCGTCGGAGCCCGCTAGTTTTTGAGCTTTGACACCATACTGACCTAACCTCAAAATTGCATAAACAATTCTAAAATTTCGCCGATTTTCATTTAGGAGATCTATTCAGCAGTTATTCGTGATTTTATGCAGCTGTCAGATGTTGTTTTCATTACGCACCGTGCCAATAGATCTATACTAAGAGAGATGGTTTTCTTTTCTGCTATTCGAAATCCGAAAATCATCCGTGGTGTTATGTTATCCAGTCTAGAAAATTTATTAGTGTTAGGAACAATATTTTTTCTACAAGCGAGAGAAAAAACCAACATAATTTTAAAGATTTATGATTAAAATATTATTTTTTAACAAAGAAATTTATATACTAATTAATATTATTAACATTTATAATAGAAGAGCAATTGGTCGCGTTTTGCAAATTTATTACTGACGCGAGTTGCTTTTCTGTAGAAAAGGTTGACGGCGGCGGCGTAGGGTTCTTGATAAGCCAATCCTATGCAACTATGGAAGTAGTTTCTTGAACCGAGAGGTTTAGTACATTGGAAGATGGCACTGACGGTTGTTTCTGGATAGTGAAAGGTGTTTCGGTAAAATTGAGTATTTTGTTTGAAATATCCTTTCTAAAATTTGTAGAATTCTCAGAGTATCCTTCAGCGACTCATTTAGACTTTAAGCCTCCAAAACGTTTAATGTTGAATATTTGTTCTCCGGAATTTGCGAGAAATGTTGCAGAGGACCGGCGAAAGCTATGCTCGCTATACAATTCCGGGTTGAAAAGTTTGAGATAGACCGCTATTTTCGATGACATTTTTCCGAAGGTATTATTGCCATACACTGTACACACTCCGTGTTTATAGTTCACAAAAAATCGCCTATGTGGTGTTGTTGGCATTCTTAAACTGGCATACTTTTTATATGGATTCAAAAATTTTCTATTTTCGGCATCTCCAGAGATGGCAAAGCTTCAAGAGCTGTGATTTTTTGAGTTTGGGATGTGCATCAATACTAAATTTCCTTGGTCTTCAATATGGTCCAGACATATTTTTGTTAACTCACCTCTATGACAAGCGCCCGCTAAGCTACTGCTATAGCTATATGTAAATAAGTATCATCTGGCGCTTCATCCATGAATTTTGATATTTCTTTTTTAAAAATACCTCAGCCTTTTTGGGTTCATAACCAACGCTTTGTTTTTTAAGGTAGGCCGTCATCGTCACTTTGAAAAACTTGCTTAAATCTATGTTCTTTCGTAACTTAATGATACATTTTAGCATAGAGTATCTAGACCATAATGTTTTGGGTTTACATGTTTTTGATAAATAAGAGAAATAGGCCAGAAAAATATCTTTTTTAAAAGACTTCACACCCTTACTTCGACACCAGCTCTCAAACATAACAAACTCTTTTTCATACCTGTGACGAGATTTCATGAGCAGGAGATCTATACTTGCTATTTTTGCTGCTTTGATAATCGATGCTGGTAAATCTTCGTCAGAATACATTGAAAATGTTGCTCCAATTTGGTTAAAAAATGCGTGACAGAAAATTAATTTTTGATAGACGTATAAACAATTAGTTGGTTGCTATGGATTTTTTGATAATAAATAAGTTACTAAAAATATGTACTAACATTTGGTAAATTAGGATTATTTTATTTTATTTAATAAATGTTATAAAAAGACTGCAAAATTACAGCAAAATTCAGTTTCTTCAAATAAATAACTATTATTAGCAAAATTATGCATTAATTTATAATTAGATACTAATTTATGTTTCAAAAACTAAAAGATTTTACCTTACCGCACTAGTGCGGAAACGTGCTATTTTCCGAACGCAGATTAGTGCGGAAAAGTATAGTTTTCCGCACGCTTGTAGGAAAAAGAATTAATCCACTAACTGGATATTTTATCCACGAATAACAAAAACTGAACCCTAAAAGTGTTTGCACTTTTCCAAAACAAATTAAATTTAGGTTTACACAACTTTACTCAGGTAAAACAAAAAATTTAATCACCAGAAGTGCTAAATTATTCAACCCAACTTTACATTTTTAATTACTAAGATAACTTCTAGCTGAACACTTCAAAAGACCATCTCTTTAATTTAATTCAAAATAGCAAGTGCCTGACTTCCATCTGGCTTTCCGAATAAAAGCGAAGTCGACAGTATTAGCTGTATTAAGTTAAAGTTAATTTTATGCTTAGATAATATTTTTTTCTACAAGCAAGAGAAAAAACCAACATTATTTTAAAAAATTATGATTAAAATATTATTTATTAAGGAAGAAATTTATACACTAATTATTATTATTAACATTTTTATAGTAAAAGTGCAATTGGTCGCGTTTTGCAAATTTATTGCTGAAGCGAGTTGCTTTTCTGTAGAAAACGTTGACGGCGGCAGCGTTGGGTTCTTAATGAGCCAATCTTTTGCAACTATGAAAGTAGTTTCTTGAACCAAGAGGTTTAGTACATTTAAAAAAGGCATTGACGGTGGTTTCTGGATAGTGAAAGGTGTTTCGGTAAAATTGAGTATTTTTTTGAAATATCCTTTCTAAAATTGTTGAATTTTCGAGGAATCCTTCAGCGACTGATGTAGACTTCCAGCATTCAAGACGTTTAATGTTGGATATTTGTTCTCCGGAGTTTGCGAAAAATGTTGCAGAGGACCGGCGAAAGCTATGCCCAGTATACAATTCCGGGTTAGGAAGTTTAAGATAGGCAGCTATTTCCGATGGCATTTTTCGAAGGGATTAATGCCGATACATGCCGATATAATATACTGTACCACTTCGTCTTTATAGTTCACAAAAGATGTGGTGTTGTCGGCTTTCTTAAACTGTCATACTTTCTATATAGATTCAAAAATTTTCCATTTTCGGCATCTCCAGAAATAACAAAGCTTTTACAGCTGTGATTTTTGAGTCTGGGATGTGTATCAATACTAAATTTTCTTGGTCTTCAATATGGTCTAGACATATTTTTGTTAAATTCTTTCTACGACAATCGCCCGCTAAGCCAAAAAGCGTGGTCACTTTTATGTGTAGATAAATATCATCTGGCGCTTCATCCATGAATTTAAAGGAAAAATTATTTGGCTTTTCTCCAGAATAAAGATTTTTATATATTATTTTAAAAAATTATACTTTTTTTAAAGGTTTAATTCTTTATAAAATTGATTTGTTTTAAGTACTATAATAAAATAATTATTTTTATGAAATTATATAAAAATGGAAAATAAACTTACTTGAAAACATTGGCAACCCGTTATAAGAAACATATGTTATTTCAAATTTATTGGTTATTGACGGACGGATGTAGCACATAAATTATTTGATTATATTACTTAAAACAGATAAGAAACTAAAAAATTGTGTTTTTGTTAACTGACATTGACTTCTGACATGACTTTTTTAAAAAATAGAAACTGGTAAAGGTACACGTGTACACTGAATACAATAAATTATATGCAAAAAAACAGTGAAATTTTTTCTCACCCTTTTCCTTTTCTCGTAATCAAAAAACATTAAAAACATAGAAGTTAAAAATACCTAGTTAATTTAAAAAATGAAATTTATTTACAAGAAAGGGACCTAAAAAAGATTTTTTATTAAAATCCAAATCCCAAATTTTATTTTTCCTGAAAACTGCCAATTATATTTTGATATTCGTACTAAACTAAACATTTTTTGGTCTATTAATTTCCTTCTCTCACTTTTACAAAATGGTATTGCATGCGTTTTTGATCTCATTAGTGGACTTTAAGGGTGGCTGTCAGATGATCTGTTATTTCTTTTTATGACATAAAAGTAAATCTATAAAAATCGGTGGATAGCGATGAAGATAAAAACACGGGCAATTGCGATAAAGTTAAAAAAACAGATTTAAGCTTTTTATTATGTATGTATGTATGGTTAACGGTTAACAATGCCAGTTTTCGGAAGTGTCGCTTTATATGATAAATAAAGTTTAATTATTTTATTGAACCAATAGGTTTTATTTTCTTGCACGTTCCTCGAAACAGCCCCAAAAAGTTGTCATGGCACTTCATTTGGACCGAGTCTCATAAAATAGCTATTTTTTGGATAATATACTAAAAAATATATTTTAGTAATTTTCTATACAGTGTGTCCCAAATTGGTGGGGAATGTATGGGGATCTTGGAAACCACAATAGATAGAAAATCGGTTAAATGGGGAAAGTTTTGGACAATTATGTTAGTAAGCTAATCCCGTTTACTACGTGGTTTTATCTATTCAGGTTTTTGAGAAATTTTGAAAAAACCTGAAACATTTTCGAAAATCGGCCATATTTTTTTATAAGTGAAAATTTTTCAAATCTGTAAAAACTTCTTTAAAGCAACTTTTTTTGTAGAATATGACCTAGTAGTCAATTTTTATTTTCTACGTTTCGGGTTTTTAGAATCATCATCAACTTTATTTTTTCATATGGACGCCATATTGGATTTTTACGCAGCCAAATAGTGCTTTTTATTCTGATTTCAACAACGTATAACATGTTATAATTTAAGAGTTTATAACCTTATTTATTTCAAAAAACAAATATTTTCTCAGTTGGCCTTGATTTCGGCGAACGTCATTTTTTTGTAAACAATAAAATATTAGTAATTGTCAAAATAGATAAGCTTAACAGATTTTTTACAGAAATGGGTTTCGCGAACATAGCTATAACGTTAATACCGTGTTACAACAAAATGTAATGGCGCCCATATGTAAAAGTAAAATTAATAAATCATCATCAACTTTACTTTTTCATATGGGCGCCATTGATTTTCTCAACCAAATAGTGCTTTTTATTTTTATTTCAACAATGTATAACATGTTATAGTTTAGGAGTTTATAACCTCATCCACTTCAAAAAACAAATATTTTCTCAGTTGGCCTTGATTCCGGCGAATGTCATCTAGCGTCATTATCAAGTTAGCTCGGGTACGTTATTAAAAATTTTTCAACTTTGTAAGATGGTTAATTATTTGAAGAAAAACTTGATATTTTGCATCTTTATTTCCAAAGCAATAGAAATGTTAATATAGCTGCGCAAACTTATTTCGACAATTTTCCTGAAAGGCAGCATCCTGAACTAACATACTTTCGAAAACTGGTTACAAATTTGTTTAAATTCGGAAGTTTTAAAAAACCACGACCTAAGAAGTACGTTAAAGAAAATCGACAACGAGATGCTGCAGTTAACCAACATTTTAAAGAAAATCCAACGTCTTCAGCCAGGAATGTTGATAGAGTATTCCACATACCTAAGTCAACCATTCATAGGGTAGTTAGGACTATTTAAAAAAAATATCGTTAATGTTGAGAAATATGGACAACATTTTGAATTTTAGGTCGTTATTTTACATCCTTATTTTAGTAGGAATATCAGTTAAGCCACTTTTCATTGTTTTTGTTTTCACTTGTTTCAATTAACTTGTTACGTGTAGTTTTGTTGTAACACGGTATTAACGTTATAGCTATGTTCGCGAACCTATTTCTGTAAAATATCTGTTCAGCTTATCTATTTTGCCAATTACTAATATTTTATTGTTTACAAAAAAAATGACGTTCGCCGGAATCAAGCCCAACTGAGAAAAAATATATATATATTTTTTTTAATAAATTAGTTTATAAACTCTTAAATTATAACATGTTATACATTGTTGAAATCAGAATAAAAAGCACTATTTGGCCGCGCAAAAATCCGATATGGCGTCCATATGAAAAAATAAAGTTGATGATGATTCTAAAAACCCGAAACGTAGAAAATAAAAATTGACTACTCAGTCATATTCTACAAAAAAAGTTGCATTAAAGAAGTTTTACAGATTTGAAAAATTTTCACTTATAAAAAAAATATGGCCGATTTTCGAAAATGCATGTTTGCGGTTTTATCAAAATTTCTCAAAAAACTGAATAGATAAAACGACATAGTAAACGGAATTAGCTTACTAACATAATTGTCCAAAATTTTCCCCATTTAACCGATTTTCTATCTATCGTGGCTTCCAAGATCCCCATACATTCCCCACCAATTTGGGACACGCTGTGGATAAACAGTTTTTGAAACGAACTACGCCACTGGTGGCCCGCCATGTTTTGCGCTGCTAAACTAAAAAATTTTTTATCGGAAGTCCTTTTCTTACACATTATGAATGTTTGATACACAACAAAAGCCAATTTATGAATGAACAGTTATATCTCCCTTTGCTTATATATCTATGAGATCAACTCTAACACCTCAAAAAGTACTCGGTTTTGACACCGAGTGCGCAATCTAAAATTTCGCACGGAGGCCTATTTTTAGAGTTAAATTAAAATTATAAAGATTGCAGATAGAGCTCCGGGTGTTTGGACTTTTTTATCAGAAAGTTCCTCTCCTTCAAGGATCCTTTTTGCATTTTCCACTATCTCTTATGATTTTTGAGTTAACAACAAAAATCAATATGGCTTTTTTTATTTCGTTTTTTGTTAATAACAATTGCAATTTTTATTAGCAAAAAAAAACGCCTATTCTAGATTTGCATTTCACGTTAAATAAGCTGTCGCTCATATTTTTCGAAGCCTCCTAACTATTTTTCGCAGGAAACACACTTCTCGACTAAACTAATTATGTTAGTGACCAGAAGAAACTTTTTTTTTGCCATTTTCTCGAAACTAAGTTTTGGTCCAATCCGAGAAAAAGGTGTCAAATTTTTGAAAACTTAATAAAGACCCTTTGTATGATTATTATAAACTTTATGTATAAACTCGAAATTTTCCTAAACTTAAAACAATAAACCTGTCTATCGAAAGAATGGAAAATAAAACTAAAAATTCCCGATCTCCACAAACCCGTAAAGCCATATTTCAGTCAACCTCTCGTATCTTAAATTCATCCTTTAAGAAAACTTGTATTTCGTCTAAAAGTTTGTCCTGAAAAATAGGACAAAGATAAAATCCATATAAAAGATTAGTCATAAATTTTCTTTCAATGCAATTGGCAAAATTCAATTTTACGTAGTCGCCGGCGAACATAGCGATTGTAATTTTCATTGCCTATAAAAATAAATTTTATTTTTGTGTGGTCCCCTAATTTTTGATGATGAATATCTCGAAAACGAAACGTTGCCGAAAAAACCCCCGTTTATCAAATTTGGTCAAAATCGGAAAGGAGGCAACTTTCGAGACAATTACCAATTATTTTATAATCAATTGAAAGTAACCATCAAGGTATAGTTTTTGTTATAAACTTTTTATTAGACTAATATAGCATATGAACGATTTCAATTATAAAATTTGTTTTAAGGTTTCCTGTTGACCCTGAGAGAAAAAAATTATGGTTTTCTCTACTTGGATTTCAAAAGAATATGCAGTTACCACAAATTGCCAAAACCATTTAGATTATTTTGATCCTTGTGATATTATCACAAATATAAATGAATAGTTAGTTAAATATTCTTGGATTAGTTAAGAATGCTTTATTATTGTTACTGAATACAATAAATTATATGCAAAAAAAACAGTGAAATTTTTTCTCACCCTTTTCCTTTTCTCGTAATCAAAAAACATTAAAAACATAGAAGTTAAAAATACCTAGTTAATTTAAAAAAATGAAATTTATTTACAAGAAAGGGACCTAAAAAAAGATTTTTTATTTAAATCCAAATCCCAAATTTTAATTTTCCTGAAAACTGCCAATTATATTTTGATATTCGTACTAAACTAAACATTTTTTGGTCTATTAATTTCCTGTATAAGTGCTTGCCAAGTAATGAAATAAATAGAATTATTTATTACTTCAGTTTTTAAGGGATAAATTAAGTAATATAACCAGCAAGAACTAAGAAAATACTCAGCTATCATAACAATTAAAGGATTATAACGTAGTTTTAAGAATTTAAGATAACATTTACCAATTATTTTTAATATAAATTTTTTATTGCATTTTGTACCTTATCAGTCAAATTATGAAAAATTAGCCAAAGTTTGTAACTTGTGGAGAAACTGGGATGATATTGAGGATGCCTGGAGTAGTGTTAGTAAAATTTTAAGCTGGTTTAGTGATAATCAGGATGGAGTTGCTTCATACGCCGGACCTGGGCACTGGAACGATCCTGATCAGGTAAATAAAACATTTTCTTTATCTTTATCTTAATCATCAAATTTTAAAATATTTGACTTAACGGCGACTTAAGCGGTAATATCGTGGGTGCGTTAAGTATAGACAGAGGTAGTTTATAATCATGGGACCAGGGTTTTGAGCTTTGAAGGAAAAAGAGAGTGTTTTGCGAAAATATTAGCTTAAACACTTTAGGAAGAAAAGAACAAAAAGGCCTATATTCAATTTTTTTGGAGGTTGCATAAAGTTGCACTTCGTGTTACTGTATTGGGAGCTAAACTTATCTATAAAAAAGATTTAGGCCCCAGACAACTCGTCGGTGGGCAAGAGAGGGAATCTTTGTTGTAACAGTTGGGTCATTAATTAGTCGGACGGCTTTTCTCTGAATGGAATTAAGCGGGGGGGCAACTAGCCAACCGATTTTGGGGGGCTTAAGCACCAGTCTGTAATACGTATTTATATACTAAAATACAGTAAACTTATTTTAATAGTATTTAAGATATTTGTATTGATGTTAACGAAAAGATAGTCAAACTGCAGATTAAGCAATAAACTTTTTTTATTTAAAAACAAAAAAGCTTAAAAACTAATATAATATACTTGAATTTTAATATCCTCTCCTATAAATAACAATCCAAGTGCTAGTAGCCTTTGTGATCAAACGGTTGCCTCTAACCCTTATTTGAGTATAATTAATAAAATTAAAGTTATTTAAGCTGATTTGATGTGGGGAGCTACTCTTCGGCATGGGGCGGCTAATAGGCTGTTGACTATCACTTTGAATAGGAACATATGCGTAAGAGCTTTATGTTTGATTATGGATCTAGGGTACCTAAATATAATTGACAAACGAATGACACTTTCTGGGGTTATAAAACCCGTTTTTATGGAAAATAAATGCAAAAAATCAATTTAAAAAAATAAGAAAATGGTATTTTTACCTTTTTTAGTATTTTGTCAACAACTTTTTTCTGAGGCAAGTTAGGTATAGGCATTACTCTAGAAAGAAAAAGATGACGTTAAGACCTTTAAAATGGTTGTAGACTTCAAGTCTTTTTCTTAAAATTTGACATAGATATAATTTTTTTGAATTTGGCAACCTTTCATGGATTTTTTCCGATTTTTTCTTTCATATCAGACTATTTTTATTTTTCATAGACAAAATACTCTTTTATTAAAAAAATGTTTTATAAAGTTATTTTATTAAGTATACGTTAATTAAGCTTTTAACATATTTTTGCTAAAAATTCATGGATTTGATAATTTGGAATTTTTAAAAATAATGACCAAATGACCCGACAGCCTACTTTAGAATGCATACAGAGTATACATATTGGGCGGGGGAGAAGTGCTTTCTGACTTGAAAGGAGAATTTAAACTTTTTTCGAAGCTGATGTGGCTTCAGATATAATGCTGTGCCAGCTAAAGCCATTCTCCAAAGTATCGCCTACAAGCTTTAATGATTCTTTATTCGGAAAACTTGTCCATTCATAGTTAAAGGGTTAAGTATTGGCAGACTTTTTCGTTACAACGAACATAATTGCGTCTTAAACTGGAAAACATTTCTTGGGCCCAAATTTAGTGTTAATTCAAGGTCTTACAGAAATATCTACATTACCCAGCGATTGTTTTGCAAATCATGTAGAAAGAAAGTTTCTTTCAGAGCGCGCTATGCCAGATCTGGTTTAAAAGGCATAATGATGCATCAAAAGCAACGGTCTGGGATTGTTTCAGTTATTAGAACCAAATGAAAGAGCTGCTATGAATCTTTTGTTATGGGATTCGTAGTGCCTGTCTTATATATTTTGGGCTTTTTTTAATACTTTAAAATTTGGGAATTGTTAAATTTTTTCATTGCTTTGCAAACAACGGAAAAAAGGTATATTGATCTATATTAAGGAGACTTTTAAATCCTTTATTACAGGGGATAGGCTGCACAATTGCAGTCTTTTTAGCTCATATATGGTCTAAGAGGCGAGGCTTAATTATCTAAGAGGTTTTGGTTGTACGATTACTTATCATACAAAAATCTGTAACATTTTTACAAGTAAATGTTTTTGGTAAAATTAAAAGATTTTTTTAATTTTATTAAAAAGATATAAAAATTTGCTCTCTCATGTTCTTTTTAATTATGTTTTATTGTTTTAGTTAATTATCGAGTATGGACTAAGTTATGAACAAGCTAAAGCTCATATGGCAATTTGGTCAATTATGGCTGCACCGTTGATTATGTCCGTTGATTTAAGAACCATTGAACCTAAGTTCAGAGACATTCTTCTTAATAAAGAAATTATTGCCATTAATCAGGATTCTCTAGGAATACAAGGAAGATTAATATTAAAGGTAATTCTGAAGTAAGCTTAGTAAATAACACAAATTTTATTATATTTTAATTAAAATAATTTATATTTTTCAATATATTTTAAATTTTTCATAAAATACGTATCAAACGATAATCCCCACACACACCAGAGTACTCGTTTCGATACAATTGGCGCCCAACGTGGGGCACAAAACAAACAAAAGAGAATAAAAAACCAACGTGGGGCAGAAAACAAAAAGGAAAAACCGAGGGACATAGATAAAAATTAAATATAGGTAATATAAGAAAAAAGTGATGAAATTTGATCGGTTTTACTTGTCCTAAAATATTCACTTGTCAACACCATTTAAATTAAAATAAAATTATCGCACTAGTTTTGGTTTGTTTTAACAATAGGGTGGTAACTGGTCTTTATTAGAGTTGTTTCTAAAATTTTTACACGATAAATTTAATTGATGTATGCCTCATTTATGTTGTCATATTTTTTTCTGGGATCATTTTCAACTGTAAGGGGGGCGTCTATTAATTACGTGAGGCATTTAGGGGAGGGGAAGATATCGAGCAAATATTAGGTAATTTTTTTTCAAAAAAACAGTTTTGAGAAAACTGGGTTCAAATAAGTAAAACATGTTTTTCCACTAAAATGTAGGTAATCCTATACAAATAATACAATAATCTTACAAAATGATATTTTCTTACTGTGATTCTAGACTACGAACTTAGTAGTTTTAAATTTTAGTCTTAACCAGTCTTGAATAAAAATAATAGGAAAAAATATGTTTTTTTTAAATAAATTTAAAGCTATCAAGCACAGATTACCGTATTTACACTAAAAATATGCTTTTTAAAACATCTGTGTGATTAGGGGAAGGAGTAGGGAGTTGAGCCAAATTTTACGACATGTCACCAAGGGGAGAGGGTAAGGGTGGAAAAAATCGCCAACATTGCCTCACGTAATTAATAGACTCCCCTTTACTACATGTTTATTTAGGATCAATTAACCTTTTTGTAAGCTATAGCCGTAAGAAATAAATTGGTTCATTTTTTAAGAACATTTTTCGTTACGGATTTACTCCGTATTTTCAAAGAATAGTAATAACGTTACAGTTGCTATAACAACTTTACGATCTCGTGCGTGCCATAAAAAGTGATACAATTAATTTTGTTTCCTTTTATTTTAGAAAAGACAAAATAGACATCTGGATAAAACCAGTCAATCCAGTAATTGGAAGACAGTAAGTCTTATGCAATTGGACTATTAAGTAATCGAGTGGATGGGTATCCCTACAGGGTTAACTTTTACGTTGTCTGATCTTAAATTGGACCATAAACCTGGATATGTTATTAAGGTAATTTAACCGTCGCTGGAAGTTGATTCAGAAGATTTCTTTTAATATGTGACTGGCGATGATATCCTTATAATTTTTATAACTTCTTTCTTGATTAAACTTAATTCATTATAATTAAGCTGCTTATGTCGCTTAATTTTAACATTTGGAAGCTCTTATTAGGCGAACTGCACATAACCCTAAAATGGCAAGCACTGGCGTTTCTAGGATTTTCAAACTTTAAATTTTTAAAAAGTGAGATAAAGGACTCACACCAAATATTAACCAGACCAGATGTTGTTGTCATTAAGGGGAACACTTTGGTAAAAAAAAATATTTTGGAATTTTCGAACACAAAAGTTAATTTTTTAGAGTGTCCTTTCCCCTAGTGAAAAATTTTAGAAAAGAATTAAAAGCGGATCATCTATTTGTATTTTATTCGTGTATTGAATTAAATTTCATCGTCCAAATTCCAGATTTTGCAAAATTATCTAAATTTTCTAAAAACCATAGCCAGTAATGTTCCTACGAAAAAGTTGTGTGACAAAGTTTTCAATTTCGATTTTTACTGTACTCTGTACTTTATCGAAATATAGAGTATAGAAACGTTTTTGAAAAGAATAAGCCCTTAATATCCAATAGAAAAAAAAGGGAATAACTTGGAAGTTTGGCGTTGACCCGAACAGAATTGTTTAGAAATATTTTCAGAGACCAACATAGTGTTTTTGGAAAAATTTTTTAAAAAGACATTTTACGTATTTTTTATTAAAATTAGCGAGTTATCGCGCTTTATTTTTATAGAAACTCGGTTATAATAATACGTAAATTTTGTTTGTACACTTTAACCAATAGCAATTTTTGTTCGTGTGTATTATGGGTGTGGCAATCGTTCTAATTTACGCAGATTCACAAAAAAAAAAGTGGTGTATGGGTGTCGGACTAAAATTTTATAGGGTATTTTCCGCTGAACAAAGAATCTAAGTTAAAATTGGTGATCAAACAGCAAAAATCGAGAAAAGGCGTAATTTCAGATATTAACGATTTTTTTAATTTAACCGTCAATATTTCAAAAACTTTAAAAGATACACGAAACTTTGTACTTCGATACAAACCATGCTATTTGATAAGACCTTTTATTTAAGTTATATAACCTTTTTGTCTAAATGCAATATTTTTCGAGCTATAATTCAGAAAAATGGATTTTTTGCAAATTTTGAATAATTTAGGATTCAAGTAAATAAAATAAATGATTTATAATAAAAAAACTTTAAAAATCACATTATTCAATTTTCTCATTCTGGACTGACATTTTTGACAAAATTACATTTTTTAATTTATATCTTCTTTAATATTTATCTTATCAAAAATATGTATATAAACTTTTATATAGACAAATTTAAACTCCATTTTCTTTTATATTTTTATCTCTATAGTTTATATAGTCGTAGTCCAAACATTCCGTGGTAGCAGGTTTCTGCCGGTAAATGTATGCTGTATCGGCTTTTTGGGTTTTCTCGATTTTTTGCTGTTTGACTCCCAATTTTGACTTTAGATTCAAGTTCAGCGGAAAAAAGATACCTTGAAAAAATCTACGTCCGACACCCAGCACACACCACTTTTTTTGTGGACCTGTGTTATTTACTTTTAGGTTATCATATAAATTGATATGTTCTTAAAATAGCTCTGTCACCAGCTCGTTACAGCCAAACTATTTAAAAACAATTATCTGTAAATGTATGTGCAATCATTCTAAAATTCAATTAATGACAAACAATAAATAACGTTAACAGAACTAGCCATAAATAACCAGAACTAATTAAAACTAACCTCAACTAACGAATTAACCGAATTCAGTAATGTTATTATTTTGGTGACAAAATATAATTTACCTGGTGACAGATCTACTTATTCTTGGAACACAGTTAATTCAAGCACGAAAGCAATCTCTTGGGCATAATTTACGGTGATTATTTATTTATTTATGCCAACTGCCATAAAAATCACAAACATTGATAACAAATAAGTTAATTTGGCAAAAAAATAAATTTTGGGATTTTATATAATAATAATAATAATTCTCTTTTAGAGAGAAAAACTTTATTATGGTCAAAGAACATTTCGCGCATTATTAGCTAGAGTGTCACACAGTGTTGCATAAAAATTGGCAGCAAATCTAATTATATAATTAAAACGACAAAGTGAAGTAATTATCTGTAAACTATCTCTATGAACTCGTTGTTGGTTATATATTGTACCGTAAGTATAATTAATTTGCATAGCATATAAACAGTTTAATAATATAATCTGAAAAATACTTTTGTAGAGTTGTTTATTTGCAATAATTCTATATTGCTTACTTCTTTTTGAAAAAGAACAAGTGGGTACAATGGTCAAGATTATAATTCAGTCAATTGACTATGCATTTTATAACCATCTTCATTTCATTATAAAAAAATATGTATCATTTTTAGGTAAAAATACCTCAAAAACAAATGTGTGTTAATTACAGTTTCTTAAGAGAATTTGGAGATTGTGGGATTCAATTTTTTTTTACTGATATAACCATTATATAAAAATGACGTGTGATATCACGCTGATTGATAAAAAAAAAACAAATGTCGTCAGAATTTCTCTGAACATATTTCGTACAAAAACACAATTTGAAATGTTGCAAAAGATAGCGGATTTGCCATCGGACCATCGAATCGCGCCAAGGCGCTGGCCGCTCGCGATTTCAACTCCAAACTTCAAAATTATACCTAGTGATAAGTCTTGGTCTTGCGGTCTTGGTCTTGCAGCAAGACCAAGACCAAGACCACCTTTTTGCTTGCAAGACCAAGACCAAGACCGGGGTATGCAAGACCAAGACCAATACCGAGGAGTGCAAGACTACGCAAGACCAACCTGCAAGACGCACTTTTGCCACTTTTTTTATTATTATAATATAAAATTTTAATATATTTATTGATAATTTTTTGAAATAGATTTTTTTGCTATAAATTTTTTATGGCAGTGGATTCTTCGGAAAATTCTGGAATAGAAATTTTTTTCACATTTTACGCCTTTTTTTCTATATTTTTTGTATGTTCAGTTTTTCACCATCATGAACGGTTTTGGGCATATCGAGCTTTGTAGCACTATTGAGTCACCTTTTATATGCAAAATGTTTATAAAGTATTGGCGCAAACTTTGTACGGCAAATGTTTGACTAATTAATAGATAAAATATTTATATGAACTGAAAAGACTCCTAAATACCTTTTTTTGAATCAGAACCAATGTTTACATATTAGAATCATTTCTACGGAAATTTCACATCTGGTTGAAACTATTTTTTTTCTGCTCATACAATACACAGTTTGGTATTTATTTTAATTTTATATGCTTCTTTAAAGAAAATTTAAATAATTCTTATTACTAAAATGTTTCTATGCACTAAATGTATAAAAGCAGGTTGTGTCTCAACTAAAAATAAAGCGCTATAAATAAATAAACCCCAACATTTAAAATATCCTTTGTAATTAAGTAAATAATTCAAATGTACGTGTAGGGTTAAAATTGGTATATTTTAAAATTTTGATGCAAAAAATGTTGTCTCCATCTTTCTTTATTTTTAAGTATAAAAAAAGAGGTTTTATTCGAAAGTACTTAGTTTAAATTAATACTACTAAAAAAAAGCAAGAGCAGCAAGACTCTTGCAGCAAGACCAAGACCAAGACCAAGACCGGGTGGTGCAAGACCAACACCAAGACCTTCCTTTGGCTTGCAAGACCAGGCCTGCAAGTCCAAGACCAATACTAGCCCGGTCTTGGTCTTGGTCTTGCTTTGCTCATCACTAATTATACCACATTTTTTTTGTTTTATATTAAGGACAAAACTTTTTAAAAAAACCTAACAAGTTTATAGGTTAAAAATGTCAGAAAAATATATTAAAGGCGAGGAAAGTTGTAGCGAGTTAAACATAAAAAAGCGTAATTTATTTTTTCGCATTTTAGGTTAAAATTGCCACGTCTTGTGACAAAAAATAAACTTCAAATGCAGCATCTTTAAAAACATATATATATATTATTTTTTTTTTTCAATTTTCTTAAACCATTTATTTATAATAAGTTTCTTGTTTCTTGGGTATAGGTTTTTTGTTTATTGTTATTTGGGAAAAACTTACTTTGACGATAGATTTATAAGAAAAGTAATGTTGATTTTATTTTTTTTTTTATTTATTTAGATTTTTAAATTTTTAAAAAATAATTTACAAAATTTATATACAGGTTGGTTTAAAAATTAGGGGGTTTGGATGGTTAAAAATTAGATTATGATATATGTGGCTGAGGTTGCTAATTTTCTTTTTTTTGTCCCTTGAGAGCTTGTGGTTCTTTTTTTTTTGAATCATTTCCTTAATTAAAAGTTTCTGGTGATGATTTTCTTGGGTAAAAATTGCAGTGTTCTTAAAATCCAAAATTTATGTTTAAAATTTGCTTCATGTTTGTGTAGAGCTGTAGAAGCGTTTTTTGTATATTTGTGCCCATTAAGTCTCTATCAAAAATATTGTGTTGTTTTACCAATATATTTTTTGGGAAATTTAAACATGGAATTGAGTAAACCAGGTTTTTACTTTTTTTTTTAGGGACTTGGCTCTTTAAGGGTGTAAATAGTGGTGATAAAAAGGGTTTTTGGGGCCCTTTGGCATACAACTATGTCATGTTTTGCTAGAATATATTTTATTTTTTCGGACAATTCCTGGGAGTATGGCATGGCAACATATTTTTTTACCCTGTCAGTAACTGTGATATTTTTATTTTTATTTTTATTGTTGTAAAATTTAAAAGTGCGTTGTTTGATAATTTTGTTTATTTGTTTAATGGGAAAATTATTTTCTTTCAAAGTGTTTCTAACTTTTTTAAAATTTGTGGACGTAGTTCTGGTGAAGTTAATTTTAATGCCCTATCAGTTAAACCAATTATTACACTATTTTTTTGTGAAATTGGGTGATTTGAGTTATAATTTAAATAACGTCCTGACCAAGTATTTTTTGTGTACCATTTAGTTTTAAGGTATTCGCTATTTTCACTTCTTATTAAGGTTAAGTCGAAAAAATTAATTTCATTTTAATTTCGATTTAAATAAAAAATGTATTTTTGGGTGAAAAAATTTTTTAATAAAAATTTACTAGCTCATCCACTTGACTTGATGGTAATGCTGTTAAGCAGTCTCAACATATCTTTTAAAGGTTTTGGAATGCTGATATTATTTAGTATTTTT
>JAHBCN010009221.1:0-35752 GCA_019359885.1 Listronotus oregonensis | reverse complement strand
CATATTATTTTTGAAATTATTATAAAAAAATCCCCAAAAAAAAAAATGGAAAAATATAGGAAATTTTTTAATTTTTTAAAAAAACACCCGTATATTATACAAACGAAAGTTTTTTTTTTCTAATTTCAAATATATATATATATATATATATATATATATATATAATATATATATATATATATATATATATATATATATATATATATATATATATATATATATATATATATATATATATATATATATATATATATATATATATATATATATATATATATATAAACCACGAAAAAGGTGGAAGGGGAAAAAATTTTTTATTTTTGATTTTAAAAAAATTATTTTTAAAAAAATTTTCTACTTTTAGAGTAAGAGGGAAGTTTAACATATTTTATATTTAAAAATTTAAAAAAAAAACTTAAAATGGTAAAGGGGTAAAGGTTTATTTGAGAAGATATGGAAATAAGTTACTAGGAAAAGTTGTTCAAAATTAAAAGGTAGTCTCAATACCAATTTTAAAAAAAAATCCCCTTTTTTATTTATTTGTGAATAAATTTATTTTAATATTAATTTAAACTTTAAATATCAATTTTAAAATTTTTGCTGTTAAATAAGCATTTAAAGCTGACGATGCGGCTAATAAATTTAAAAAAGCAAATTCAATAAAGCTTGTCACTATCAACCCTACTGTAAAAAAATTTGGAAAATTAGTTAATTGAAAAAAAATTTTAATCAAAATAAATAAATTTGGCCGATTTCTTAAAAATTGTTATTAGAGACTCCTTTTTTTAAAAAATTTTTTTCAAAATTTTTTTTTCAATCTTTAAATAAAACTTTACTCTTGTCCCTTTTTTAATTTTTTTAATTTTTTGAACACCGCGTATAAAATATGTTAAATGTTTTATCTCAATTTACTTAAGGGGAAAAAATATTTATCACACAAATTTTTTTCGATAAAAAAAAAAGTAAAAAGTTACCTATTTCCTTTTCCGTGGACATACCAGTACGTCCAGGAAAAAAGGTTTTTGAATAGGAAAAACTTATTTATTTAAAATTTTAAAAAAAAAGCTACTTTTTAAAAAAAAAATTGCTTCTTCTTAATGTGGGGATAAAATTTCAAATTTTTTTTATTCAGAATATTGAAAAAAACTTTAAACGGTTCAAGAAAGCCGATTCGCACCGTTTGACGATCACACAAAGTATTTTAATTGGTCTAAACATGTGGCGCCACAATGTTCTGACCAAAAAAAAACTTTCGGATTCTTTTAAAGGGGAAATGGACCCGGCAAATGTGTTTATTTGAGAAATATGGAAATAAATGGAAAAGTTGTTAAAAAAAAAGATAGTTCCTAATATCAATTAAAAAAAAATCGGCCTACTATTTTAATTTGTGAAAAAATTTTTATTTTAATATTAACCAATTTCAAATTAACAAATTTTTTACTAGTAGGCGTTATAGTGACAATTTTTTGACACTTCGCTTTTTAATCCATTACCTATCGTCAACTTTTCTTACTTAACACAAAAAAATTGATAAAACTGATTTAAAAATTTAAAAAAATTTTAAAAAAAACAAAATAAGTAATCTAAATATCCGCCTACTAGTACAAAAATTTGGAATTAGTTAATTGATAATAAAATTTTAATCACAAATAAATAAAAGTGGGCCGATTTTTTCGAAAATTGGTATTAAATTTACCTTTTAATTTTGAACAACTTTTCCTAGTAATTTATTTCCATATCTTCTCAAATAAATGCTCTTTACTCTTGTCCATTTTAAGTTTTTTAATTTTCGAACACCGCGTATAAAATATGTTAAATGTTTAATCCCAATTTATTAAAGGGGTAGCACAATTTTTTAAAGGGGTATTTTTTTCGATAAAATCAAAAAAAAAAAGTTTTTTCTTTTCAACATTTTCCGTGGACATACTGTATATATACATTGATGATATTTGGATAAACCCTTTTTTTAAGATATTTTAGGTTAAGTTATTAGTAATTTACAAAAAATTTCAAAAGTACCAAAAAAAGCCAGGAAACAATAGAATTGTTATGTTGCTGAATTTGGGGGGGGTTTTCTGGACCCATAATGTTTTTTTTTGTGATTAAACATTATGACAGAATTTTATTTAGAAACTTTGGATCCTGCTGCATAAACCTATTTTCCCCAAAGCATACTTTGGTGGTCCCATGATTTGTTCAGAAAGGTTCTAAACGGACATACATTTATAAGGAAAAATTTGTAAAACTTTAAGGTTTATTAAGTTCAGATGCCTCATCCGAGATTGATACTTCAGGATTTTCTAAAATTATTAAAATAGTTGTGCAATCCCCAAAGAAAAAGTATAATAGTTATCCTAAAAAAAAAAACGATATCCCCAAAACCTTTTTTTATGCTGCTGCAGTCCTTTTTTTATTTTAAAAACCCTTTTTGTTCAATAAACTTTTTTTTCCCTGTATTTGATAGTATCTATAAATGGTACCCGTTGTTAAATATAATAAGAAATATTCCCTTTGCACTGTCGTCACATTATTATTTTACCAAAAAAACGCATAATAGAGATTTTTTTTTTTTCTCAAAAGCCCCTCGAAAAAAAGCAATACAAACACTTTTAATAGTTAAAATGATAAATTTTCACTTTTTATCACAATTTTATTGTTTTTTAGCTTTCTTCTACTAATATGATTTTTTTTTTAATTTATTTATATTTTAGGCTTAAATATTTAAAAATGGTTCATACAAATATCATAAATTTATATATTTAAAATCCCCAAAAAAAAATCTTTTATTTAGCCATAATAACAGGGCGTTCCATTTAAAAAGTTAATTGCCTATATTTTTCCATTTTTTTTTTTCGATATTTTTTTACTGATAATTTAAAAGATAATATGGGAAAAAACCTACAACTTTTATATAAAACATTTTTTTCTGTCTTTAAAAATAAAGGCTCCAGAAGCCACGTAAATATAATCAAAGACCCTGTACCGCATTCTGAGATGATGTCATAAGTAATCGAACAGCACTGAAGTGGTTCAAAAATTTTTCTTCGGGATATCTGTTTGAGCGATAATCCCTCAAAAAACCAAAAAATTTTTAACATATCTTTGACAGGGGTTTGAACGCAAATTCCCCGGGCAACGTCCAAAAAATTGCAGAAACGTTCAATGTGAGTCCTGAAACTATTCGGTTGCATCTTCATCAGCTAGGAAAGACGTGGAAGTTAAGAAAATGGGTTCCACATGAATTGACAAATGATAACAAATTACGTCGTCTTACCATTTGTTCAGCAAACATTATATATTATTTTTTTATTCGAATTTTAAGCGTTTGTATCATTGGTTGTCGTCTAGTGATTCGGTACCACACACGCCCAAGGCTTCCTTGCACCGAAACAAGGTTTGGTTGTGTGTTTGGTGGATAGCAACTGGAATTGTCCATTATGAGTTTTTGGAAAGGACTCAAACCATTATTGCTAACTTGTATTGTGAGCAGCCTCAACATCCAGAAGCAGCCTTCTTTGATCAATCGGAAGAAAGTGATATTCTTGCAGGATAACGCCAAGCCTCATACCACAAGAGAGACCCGAGAAAAAATTTCTGAACTCGGCTGGGAAACGTAACCGCACCCGCCATATTTTCTCGACATTTGGCCAAGTGGTTATCACCTTTTTTTGTCTCTTGACAACTCTATGAGGCACCGACAGTTTACAAATACCGGCATACAAAAATTGGTTCCACGTTGGCAAAAGGTCATTGAGTGTGATGGTAATTACTTCGACGAATACAAAGTGTCTTATTCTTTCTCAATAAAAATTTATATTTTTTTACCAAAAACCGCACGAACTTATTTGGTTACCTGATATCTTAGTTACCGTAATTTGATTTTCAATCACAGGATCGTTCTCTCTTAGAGGCCTAAACTCTATTCCATTCCTAAATTCGTTGATCATCTGCGCAAACTCCCAGTACGGGTTCCCTTGCTCCAGGTGCATCAACTGGTCCTTCATCGCTTTCTCGTCGGCTTGTCGTTGTCTTCTTTCGTCGCGGTTTTTCGCGATTTGTTCGACTTTCTTCGCCGCTTCCGATTTATAATCGAATACGGAGTCCCTCCTGGATCTGGATCCCTTTTTGGGAGTCGGGGATTTCGGGGGACTGGAAGGAGGAGTTGTGGAACCTGAAAAGGTTTTCATACATGACAGATATCGGCAATGTTAATAGAAAATTTGAGAATGCGAAAAATAGAGTGTCAATTACTGTTTCCAGTATAAATTAAGAGTTAAAAATGGTTATTTATTAACGTAAGTTAAAAATAATAATTAATTTATTTAAAAATCTGTAAATAAAAATATACATTTTTTAAACGTTTGTCACGTGACACCAAACACTCCTGATTGGTCGAGTTCAGGATGACGTCACCTGCTTGTAAACCTCGTTTGCCTACTTGCGCCTACTTGTGATATATTAGCTTTCGACTGTTTTACTAAGATTTTCCTATATTATCCATTGTTTTTGTGTGATTTATTTGCAATATTTTACAAATTTTGTCAAGTACCAGAATTAAAAAAAAAAACCTTTACTGGGTTCCTTAAACTCTACTCCATGATATAAAATGAATTTTAGAAACTTGTCAAATAGCCTATTGTACACAATTTAATTTTTAGTATCTCGTTTCACAGATGATAAAAAAAATGTTTTTTTCATTTAGATAAAAGACACTTTTATTAACCATATATTTCAATTTCATTTGTTTTATCGATTTGTCTATATTAATAAAACAAAACTGTCTGTGTTATTGAAAAAGAAAACATTTATTTATACAAACAAATCTGTAAAAAACTTGCAAACCAAAAAAAATGGAACAAAATTCTGGACAAAACTAATTTTAAATCTTAGTTTTTAGAGGCTGATATTTTTGAATAGTAACTTGGTCCTTATTTTACATGAGCGTTTTTGGTGTGGTTTGTGTTTTTAAATCTTATTTATCAAGGGTTTCACAAAAATATTAATATTTAAATTTAAAATAGTTTATTTCTAAAAAATATTTAGTAACTATTGTAGTTTTTGTTATATTTTTATCGTTTTTTAAATAAAATTTCTCATTAATTTTGAGAAAAATGTACTTACTTTGGAATCTTGGTGAAAGGCTATAGTTAAGTCGGACTGGGACATGACTTGTTGCCGTTTTGTGATTGTTGTCTTCGCTATTTCTTCTTGGCGGTGATGAGGTCCTTTTATTTTCTTCAATGAGGTACGGAAACATTTTTCCTCCTGTCAAAATGAAAATGTCAACATTTAGTTGTCACCTTAGTTTATTCTGTCACATTGTATGTACCTTTTTAGGTAATTTTAAGGATTTTGGTTATTAAACTTAACTAATTTGATAGATTTTTGACATTAAATCATTATTTTTAACTAAATTTTTGATAAAAAAAGCTGAATTTTGGGAGAAAAACTATCAGAAGTGTGGTGCTCGGTTTATTCGATTACCCAATTTCGTTGTGTTACTCTATTTTTTTCTTCTGATCTCACCAAAGTTACAATTATTCAGGCCAAGTAATTCATTTTAATATTAAATTATGTAGATTTCTTACCATTGGGCAAACAAGAAGACGCAGAAATTTTTTGACGAAGATAAATATAACAGCAACAACAGAAAAATAAAATTATCGCGAACATAATTTTGTTCTTGAAATCAGGTACTTTCAACACTACGCAGTGCTTTCTGTTCTAGGAAAGAGGATTTTTAATAAAATTATATAAGGAAAATGCGTGGGGTCTTTTATATGTTGTGATACCTTATTAATATTGTTAGTTGATGCAGTGTTGTATTAGGATTTTTATATATTATATATATATTATATATATAATATAAAAGTTAACAACGGTTTAGAATGTTTAACAAAACGTCATTGTCAGTGTTATTCAATGATTTTAGTAGGCAATCTGTCAAAATCTGACATTTTGTTAAACATTCTAAACCGTTGTTAACTTTTAACAATTGCTAAGTCCATTGCTAAATTTAACAAGGCGATCATTACTCGGCCGTTAGATATTAAAAAAATCGTTTTTTTTTTAATCCTAGGATTAAAAGTGTTGCTAAGCAACGAGCACATGTTTGTACGGTATGAGAATTGATAGCTTTTGCACCTGAAAATAGTACAAAAATGTCAAAATTTTTTGACGGTTGGAGAAAAAAGTCTTTACTATGCCAAACACTTTGTTTTTATAAGATACCAACCCACCAAAATTTAGGGAAAATCGCAGTTGAAAGATCTACATGAAATTCACACGTGTTTATAAAAAACTACTTTTATTTTTAGAAAAAAAAAACACGAACTTAATAGCTCCATCTCTTATCAAACGAGAAAACCTACTGTGCACCCAGTAATATTAACAAATAGTTAATTACATTACAAGATGCGAAAGTTTACTTTTTGGTGTGAGGTGGTTTTTAAAACCTCCGAACACTTGAAAGGCCTTTCGCATCGTGTAATGTATTATATTTTTTCTGCTACTGTTCTATGTATCGCATAATTTCATAATCATTAACATCATGTTTTAATAGAAATATCAGAGATTTTGAAATTTTACCTGTTAAAAATTAATCCATAGCAACACATTTATTGTTGACATTGTCTGTCATCAGCACTTTTTAGATTTTAATTATTGTTAATTTAGTAAAAACCATTCCCATTTTAAAATGTTAAATGAATATGAAAATGGCATCCAAAAGGAAACTGACCTTGCGTGTGCCTCACTTCTGCCAGACAAATCTAAAGAGAGGTACCATCAAACATATAAATCGTTTTCTGAATGGCTTGCTACAAAAAATGTGGGGGGGATTGACGAGAATGTGATGTTGGCGTATTTTCAAAAAAAATCTCGGTCTTTATAACCCCAACCTGCTATACATGCTCAAGTTAACAATTTCCGTAAACAAAATCAAGATATTTCGGAGTTCAAGAAACTAGTTGCTTTTATTAAAAGGAAAATAGATGGTTATGAGGCAAAAAAGTCAAAAATTTTTAAAAAAGAAGAAACCATAAAGTTTTTACTTAACGCGCCTGATCAAAGTTACTTAGCAATGAAAGTAAAGTAGAAATAAGAAATGACGTGGCTACAGTAAAAATAGTGGAGTCTAAAAATAAAGTTAAAAGAAACTTTGTAGTAACCAACGATGAAGGCTCAGTTCCATGTCAGTTTCTACAGGAATATATTAAGCTGAGACCAGAATGCTCTAGACGAGCGTTTATTGTTTTGTTATGAAAGAGGTAAATGTGTTAATCAAGTAATTGGAACGCACACTATTTCAAATGACCTAAAGAAATTGCGAAGTTTTTTAAGCTTGAAGACAAGTAGATACACTGGCCATTCTTTTAGAAGAACGTCAACTACGTTCCCTTTCCAATGCTTCGGATGTCGATATTTTGGACTTAAAAGGCATGGAGGTTGGAAGTCTTCTTCTGTTGCGGAGGGATATATTCTGAATCCTATAGTAATAAGGTGGAAATTTCAAAGATTTTACACGAAATTCCTAAATATTTCCTCAATGAAGTAACAGTAAAAATATGAATATTAACGTAGTTAAAAAATGATAACGATACCCCAACAACAAATTTAAAAACTGTTAATTCAAGTATTATTCCTCCAATTTCTTTTGCTAATTGCTCAAATTGCACAATTACTTTTAATTTAATACCTAACCTAGTTTTTAAAATATTTTGTCATAAATTAGTTACTTTTTATAAATAACTTCTAATATTTCCCACAAGCAAATTTTTTTTTTTACTCTTACTTTTTTGTCCAGACGCTGAAAATATTACTTTCGTAGCTAGCAACGCTTAGCAACCAGGTAATACGAAGGTTCTCTTTCGTTATCATTCGCGTTACTAGGACCACAAAGTTTTCTTATTTATACAGTAGTAGAAAAAAAATATTTTTTATTTTATTTTTACCTTCAACCTACCTCAGTTAGGAAATTTTGGATATTTACTACGTATCTTCTATCGATTACGAGATCATAGAATTTCTTCTAATTGTATTGGTCTTTTTTGCTTTTATTTTAAAATTTACGCTACTCAAATCCTAGTAATCCGATTCTGCTAACACAACATCAATTTTATTACATCGCACTCGTTACCAAAAAAATCTTTATATGGCATTGTCTTGAAAATTTAGCACTCTCACTCGATTTTATCAAAAAAAAAAACACTTGCACAGGTTTAGGAAAAATACTAAGCACTATATCAATACAAAACAAAAGTACTATTCGACTGAGTGAAAATAGAAAATGACTCACCTCTATCTATAAATACTTAATGCAAATTTCCACTTACCTTACAGTCATGAATTAAAAGATATTTTTGAAAAAACATCTCGCACAATTTTTTTTCAATTACTTTACTTTAATAATTACAATTTATAACAATTAATTGTTAATTGTTACCAATTCTAGAAGAATTAAACTAACATAATGTCATTAAAAAATCTAATTATTTTCATTAATCTATCCGTAAACGAAGCAACGGTAACGGTAACTGAAAGTGAAGATTGTAAATGAAAATGTGGTAGTGGTAACTTTTTTATTGTATGATTATTGACCAAACAAGGGGCGTTCCTTTTGAAATATGTTTAATAAGTGATATTTTAGGGGTTGGGGTGCTTTGTCAAAATTTCGGAGAATCGGGGTTAATTGGATCAATAAGCGTAATGCAGAGAAAATGTTTAATTGCAGCAATAATTAAGGATGTTAATTGGTTCTTAACTGTGTCGTTTTGTGTCTGTATCTCAGAAAATGTTTATCGCACAGCGTTGGGGAAAATATTTTTAGTAAAAGTGGTCAAGAGAAATAGCTGGAAATTATTTTCAAGTTTCTGAAATGGCCGCTAGGGGGCGTAAGTGCAATCTTAAATCTAAAAAGTGATGTTTCTGTGAATTTAGCTATATTGACCTAACAAAAAAATATCTTATTTTTAAAGTCGAGGATAATTTGAACCTTTTTTGTTTGACAATTTTGGCTGTATCTCTAAAAATAAAGTGGTGGGGGGTAATTAGAAGTTTCCGTAAAAAATACTCTGTATCTTCAAAACGGCTAAGCCGATTTTAACAAGCTTAGGCTATTTCACAAGAGCTTTTCTTGGGCTATAAATGTTATAATATTTGAAGTTTTGTTAGTTTCACATGTCGCCGCTAGGGGGGCTTTTTCGATATTCCGACAGAAATTGTTAATTTTCACAAAAAAATTAAATGCATTGGTATAATTCTTTTTTCATGAAAAAGTAGCTAAATAATGCCTAAACAAGCTTCCGAAAACTCTATATCTTGTTCCTTACCTAAAATTTAGGCCAAAGAAAATTTTATACGTCAATATCTCAAAAACTATAAAACCTACAAGGAATTTTATAGGACATTAATTATGTATTGTTACGAAACCTTTAATTTAGGCTATATAATCTTTTTGTCTAATTCCGATACTTTACGAGTTATAATAAAAAAAACACGGTATACCTTAAAAAAATCCTGAAAATTCGATTTATTGCTGAGTGCCGCCTAAATGCAATACTGCTTCGCTCTTGTGATTTTGCAAAAGCGGTTTCAGTAAATTTTCAAAAGCAAGTACTATTTGAAATCAAGCAAAAAATATCCCGCCAAATCTAAACACTTGGTATTACCTATGAAAATCTTTCATTAAATGTTTAGTTTTTTGAATTTTGTAGTTTTTATATTTATATTTCCCATATTTCCATATATTTTTAATATTTCCTGTTATATTTCTGAAAATATTTCCCACATTTACAAGACAACACTAGGCTTGCTTATTTTTTAAATTCCAATATTTATATTTTAAACTGCGCCATCTGTTAAGCGGAAACATGAAGTTTAATATCGAATATTGATCCTAAAATATGCACGTAGTAACTAGGAGGATAGAAAACTACATATACGAGGCTGAGTTTCAGTCAAAGTTCATCTATTCACTGATAGATGGTGCTGGTAGTAAAAGAAAAAAGAATTCTATAATACATAAACTATTCTTTGTTTTAAAATTTTGGGGTGGGTTTTTAAGGGCGAAAAATTTTAAATTTTAAATTTTTTTTAATTTTTTTTTCTTTATTTGAGAACACTAAACACACAAAAAAATAAGGACATCAAAAAAGAATAAACTCTACAATAAGAATAATTTAAAAATACCGGTTGTTTAAAGGGTTTTGAAAAAATAAACTTTTTTTTGTTTCCTACGAATTCTGGGTTACTTTTATTTTATAGAGGGAAAATATTTTCACTTAAATTCTTGTAAATAATTCTTTAAAAAGGTACATCAAAAAGATACTTGCAAAAGAATAATTTAAAATCGTTTTTAGGTTTGTGAATGGTGACCCATTTTATTTCTTTTTCCCGGGATAAATAGGGTTCTTTTAATTTTTTTTTTCGAGGAGTATGCCGCTTGCAAGCAGATTAAAAAGGAAAATAGGGGCAATTAGAATCCACACGAACCGATTTTACCCATTTGATTGCATGATCCAGTAGGGCAATCCCGACAACCCAAAGGAAATTTAATTGACATTTGATTGATTTTGACTTCGTAGACACAATTTATGGCAATCTAGTCAAATTGCCTAAAATTTGTTTTTCTTTTAAAAAATTTAATGTACAATTCAAGAATTGCGCGTGAAAAAAAGGAGAAATAAGGAAATTAATGTTAGTTTGCTTATCAAGTTTAATGATGAATATCTCGAAAAAACTTCTCCGACTAAAAGTTCGTTAAGATTAGCGATAAGCGTCCTAAAAAACCTCAGTACCAAAATTGTTCAAAATCACCTGCCGCAACTTTCGAGACAATTACCTAATTTTTTTATTTCGAAATTAGCAAAAAGAAGTTTATTTTTTGCATATTTCCCGAGAAAAATCTAAGTTTAAAATGCGAAACCTTTTAAACCTTTTAAATGTGAATCTTATGATAACCTTAAAAAACTTATAAAAATAAATGACACATCTTATTATAATTTTACAGGAAGTTTCATGAGTACCGTTTAATAATTTCTCTGCTTGCGGAATATAAAAATGTATTAAAATTTTAAATTCATTTTGTAAAAGACACCACCCTGAATAGAAAAATAAATTTCCCGGTAAAGTCCCTCAGGGATATCTAAATGATAACATATTAAAAGTTATGAAGGTCGAGCTCTATGGTTACACGAAAAAAAATGTTTTATATGAATTTTGTTCCACTGAAGCTGACAAACAACATATTTTGATTAAAAATCACATGTTTTGTATCTTTCTTTATTTAAAGATTTTTAATAGGTAGATGTTTTAAAATTCTATATCTTTATTTCCGAAAATGCTGAATAAGAACCTTAGATTAAAATTTGGAAATTTAAAATGACGGATTTTGGCAATTATAAATAGGTTTAGGAAATAAGGGTGCTAGGTCCAAATTTGAAAATAAATTATTTTAGGCAAAATTTGGAAATTTGAAATGGCATATTCAAAATGGCGGGGTTTTGTCAGTTATAAACCGATTTGTCTCAAATTAAAAATACAAAAGAATCGGATCCTTTTAAAAAGAAATGGATAGTGATGAGCGAGACCGGTCTTGGTCTTGCGGTCTTGGTCTTGGTCTTGCAGCAAGACCAAGACCGGAACCAAAAGACAAGACAGGGTGCAAGACTAAGACCGACCTGCAAGACTCTTGCACTTTGTCACTTTTTTTTTTTTAAATTATAATATTTAATTTTTATATTAAATATACAGAGGTATTTCATTCAGACATGACAAAAAATGTGTCGAGATCTGCCTAAAAAGGCGATTATTTTATGAGTAACAGGTGTTATTAATAAAATAATAATTAAATCGATCACTTCGTTTTTTAATAAAATTATCTAGAAACGATAACTAGTAGATTTAGTAACATGTTTCAAAAATAATAAGATTGTGACTCAATGGTCCGACAAAGCTCGATATCTCCAAAACCGTTTACGACAGAGAAAAACTAAGAGTACAAAAGTTATAGAAGCTGAAGAGTACTTACCTATTCCTAATGTTTTTAAAATTAGGTATCTAGTGATGCCACTTACTGGATCAAAAAATTTCTAAAATCCAGGAAAACATTATTTTTGTGCTTACACACTGTAAGAAGTGGCATCATTAGATAACTCCTTTAAACTAAGATATACATGTAAAAGTGTTGGTTTAATAAAAAATATATTTGTCATTTTCTATAGGAATACTTTTTTATATAAATGGATTTTAAATTTCACTTCCGGTTTAGACGGAAAAGTCAAAACAATGTCAAAGGTAATGATGACGTCATTTTTGTCAAAACCGAAAATGATATATAAAAAACCATCTACGTCGACATTGTACCTATATGACAGTTCAAAAATTTCCAGCATAATATACAGGAAGCGATTTTTTAAATGCATTTTTGCTATAATTTTTCTATTTAAGGTTAAAAGCTAAAAAATAAGGAAGTTTTCTTAAGTGGTGGTGGATTTTTTGGAAAATTCTGAAATAGAAAAATAATTTTACATTTTAGGCCCTTTTTTTCTATAATTTTTTTGTATATTCAGTTTTTTACCATTATGAACGGTTTCTGATATATCGATCTTTGTCGCACTATCGAGCCATAATATAGTATATATGAGTATATGCAGAATGTTTATAAAGTATTTGTACAAACTTTGTACGGCAAATGTTTGACTAATTTGAACATAGAAAGTTTGTTTGAACTGAAAAGCTTTCTAAATACCTTTTTTTTAATTAGAAACCAATGTTTACATATCAGAATCATTTTCACTTGGAAATTTCACATCTGGTTGAAATTAAAAGTTTTTTCTGCCCTCAGAGTAGTCAGTATTGTAATTTTATATGCTTCTTCAAAGAAAATTTAAATTTCCCATCACTAAAATGAAGCGCTATAAATAAATAAACCCCTACATTTTTAAAATATCCCTTTTAATCAAATAATTTAAATGTACATAAAAGGTTAAAATTGGTATATTTTAAAATTTTATAGCAAAAAACATAGTCTCCATCTTTATTTATTTGAAAGTATTAAAAATATATATATTTTATTAAAGATTGCTTAGTTTAAATTATTACTACCAAAAAAAGCAAGACCATGGAGCTCTTGCAGCAAGACCAAGACCAAGACCGGGTGGTGCAAGACCAAGACCAAGACCAAGACCAAGACCAAGACCAAGACCAAGACCAAGACCAAGACCAAGACCTTCATTGGGCTTGAAAGATCAAGACCGAGACCAGACTTGCAAGACCAAGACCAAGACCAATACTAGCCCGGTCTTGGTCTTGGTCCCGCAGTCACGGATCCTATTTTTAAAAAGTAATCGATTCCAGCCTTCGGATTCTCAAAAAAAGTCGATTTCTGGATTCGATTATAAAAGGACTCGATTACTACCCAGCTCTGATATTAGGTATGGGTCCCATGTCTAACTTTTTAGATAAACAATTTTGAAAATCCTAGACCCACCACTGCGCTTAGTCTATGAAATTTTCCAAATACTAATAAGGTCTCTGCGTTTCAGTCTTTATTTATTCAAGGGGCATGTACGTACAGAATATGATATTAAATCAAACGCGAGATTCATTCATTCATTCAGAAGCCCATTTTTACTTTGTAGAATTGACTGTCGCAACCCCTCTTCACACTGCATTTGCTTTAATCTAACATTATTTATTTTTTTGCTTAGTAAAACCCTGGCAGGTGGATCGATAAAAGTTACTTTTTTTATTTTTTGGAAAACCGAAAGTTGCGGTAACGCTGATTTTGACCAATTTTGGTATACAGAGGTGTTTTGGGGCGCTGATCACGTATCTGCAAGAATTTTTAGGCAAACTAATCTCATTTTATATTTGTTATAAATAAAAGACCTTATCTTCACTAAAAATAGTCCAGTAAATGAAGGCGCAAAGCTGTAAATAAATCTGTACAGTTTTCCCTTGAGACGCAATTCATAGGTCTTCGCGGATGCTTTTGAGAGAAAAAGGTTTATCAACATTAACAGGTGGGAAAGGGCTGAAAATGGCCCCTTAAGGCCCAAAAACTGGTTTCCGCTATTATCTGCCAAAATATTCCCCAAATTGAAATTTTTTAAGACAAAAAAGGGAAAATGCTTTTTAAAATTTCAATGTTATAATAAAAACAACTTGAAATAAAAGATTATTATTTGAAATTCCGAGTTATGGTATTTAAAAAATGCCTATACGAAAAATACCATTTTTTTAAATTTCTTTCGGAAGAAAGGACTAACTAAAAAGATATTTATTTATATTCACAATTCTTTCGTGGGAACGAAAAACAATAATAGATAAAATTTAGGTTAGCCCAAATCAATTATTTTTCTAAAAAGTTTCACTTTAAAAGAGAGTTAGTTTTAAATATCCTTTATAATACAAAAATTAATAAACAATTCTTAAAACCTCATAAATTTTCACTCATATTTTACTTTTAAAAATTTACCGTAGTATTTCTAACAAATTACGAAATAAGATAAGAAAGGCAAAAATTAACTTTTTTTCAATAAATTTATAAGTTTTAATGAAAAATGTTAGAATTTTTTTCTAAAAATAGTAACTGGAAATGGGGCCTGAGAAGCTAAAAAATATATTCAAGAAAATAGACAGTTTCTGCTTAATAATTTTAAGTTACTTAACAAAAAATACCTTGTTTAAATTAAAAAAAAAAATGTAAATTTTTTTAAGTCCAATAATTTTTCAAAAATCGGGAAAATTCATCACATCAGTGACTCGCGGACTCACAACTAACCACAGCTATCCAGTGTGAAATATTATGCATTTTACGACGGCCGTTTTTACGAAAAATATTGGTGTTGCGAAAAAAATGTGACCGTTTTTGCAGATTTCGAGGTGATCATCATTTTTTGTCTAAACAAAAATTCTTTAATTCGCATATTTGGGCAGATATTCGCAGAAAACTCATTTTTGCGATTTTGGGGGCCATTTTCAGCGGGTTCCCACGTCGGAACCGTGATAAAACTTTTCTCGCTCGAGAGCATCCAAGAAGACCAAAAAATTGCGCCACAAATTAAAACTGTACTGATTTATTTACAGCTTTGGGTACTTTCGGGTCTTCAGTTATTAGTTATTAGACTAAAAGTGAAGATAAGATCTTTTATTTATAACAAATATGAATCGATTTCACCATGGAGACGAACTCAAAAAATTAATCCCTTTCCCAAATTTCCATTTTTTGGCACGTAATTTTTGATTTTTACCATAAATTGGCACACAATATCTCATAAACACCTTTTAAAAACTTGTTATTTTATATAATTTTTTACTTTTCTCTATTAAATTGCAAAGTTTGACTTTCAAACGCCGCGGCCAAGTTTAAAGAAAAAATCCTCAGTGTACATGAAAGTGAAGCCTTGCAATTAAATGGAAAAAAGGTGTAAAATAAATATAAAAACCAGTTTTTAAAAGATGTTTATGAAATATTATGTGCTAATTTAGTATAAAAATCAAAGTGCGTGCAAAAAAGAAGTGCAATGTGCAAGGAATCCTTTTGAGTATCGATAAAATAAATGTATTGAGCTACACTGTAAAAAAATGTTTAAACCCATGTTTTATATTTAAAATAGACTTTTATTGCTTTTTCCGCCGACCCTTTATTTGTGGCTTTTCCTCACGGATAATCAAGGAATTCAAGTGGCACAATAGATGTTAGACCGGAAATAAAACAATTACAATTTTTACAGTCTTGGTTTTAAATTAAGCTACGAGCTAAATAATATACAATAAATTAGACGTAAATTTCATATGAGCCTTCCCTGTATAGATTATGAACTAAAAGGGGTACGTTTCTTAAGCCATACCAGGGGGTTGTTAAATCCAGCAGGGGTCGGGTCCCCGGTTTGTTCGGTTTACCTTCGTGGTGACAACCTTGCCTCTGCGCCCTTATTTAAGGTTACAATTTTAATGATAGAAATTTTGCACAATAGTCCTATGAAGGTTGAAATTTGACGGTTATTTTATAATACGTGTACGGGGTGACATGGAACTTATACCCTAAAATTTAGAAATACTCAATATCAGAATATATATATATATATATATATATATATATATATATATATATATATATATATATATATATATATATATATATATATATATATATATATATATATATATATATATATATATATATATATATATATATATATATATATATACACATATTTCTTTAATTTGATTTTTGGGACTTTTGTTCACATTTATTTTGAAATTAAAGGTTATTTTTAATTTTTCATATTGTTTATTATTACAAACGTCTCGGCAAAAGCCTTCATCAGTTTTTTATCGTTCTAAAATTAATATGGCGGTAGTTTACTTATAGTTATTACGTTTTTTTTGTGTGTTACATAAAATAATTATACAAATTTACAATACAAATTATGTTTTTTGGCTCACCCTAGAAGGAAATTCGTCTATTAACAATAATAAAAAAAAAATCGTTTTAGGGTAAGCCAAAAAACATAATTTATATTGTAAATTTGTAAAATTATTTTGTGTAACACACAAAAAAAATGTAATAACTATAAGTAACCACTGCCATATTAATTTTAGATCGATAAACACTGATAGGTTTTGCGAAACATTTGTAATAATACAAAATATGAAAGATAACCTTTTCATTTCAAAATAAATGTGAACCAAAAGTCCCAAGAAATCAAATTAAAGAATATATGTTAATGGTTCAGAAAGCAAATAATCAAAAATATATAGATATACATACATATATATATATATATATATATATATATATATATATATATATATATATATATATATATATATATATATATATATATATATATACAGGGTAATTCACGGTCGATGGTAGGTTAGACGTTTATGGAAAACGGGAAGCAGAATTTTTTCTGAAAATTTAGCATCTTACATTTTCTTACCTGTTCTATCGATCTAAAATATTTTAAAGCATTGCGACGTTGCCGCTTCTATCAAAAAGTCTTAGAAACTTTATTTTTTAAATGGAACCCCCCTATATTAACAAGTTTTTATATTCGCCCTTTTATTATAATACTTTTTTGTCAATATGCTATACCTATCTTTATCGGTTTTCGAGATAAAAAATAATTTGTATTATATGGTTGTAGCATATGTAGCATATGGTTCAAAACATGGCCCTAATTAAACTTAAGTAAATTAGTGCTTTCAATTCATGAAAAGTTGATGTTTTGGTGGTAGATTAGACAGACACGATGTATTTAATTTACACCGAGAAATCAACTCCATATCATACAGGGCGTGCTAAAACTACTATTATTTCCGTTATTCTTAAAAGGGGTCAAAAGATCATTTTTTCAAATGAAACCCCCTGTATATTACTCAATAAAATAAAAGATAAAGAAGAACGCTTTAAGATGACATATCATGTCTCTATACCTAAATCATCAAGTTTTCTTAATAAAGCCGCTTTTTTGTGAAAAATTATTTTTTAAAAAATTTAATTTTAAGTAACCATGGAAATATTAAGCTTATGACAGTTTGACTACAAAATAATTCAATTAACATGTGAAAGTGCAGAAAATGACATAATTAAGATGAATAAAAATAACAAAATTGTAAACAAAACAACACATTTTTACAATAAATGCTGGAAATGTTGTCCATTACATTCTAATCATTTTAGAATGTGCTTTTGTACACGACTCGTGGTTGCTTTTTCAATTTGATGGGGATCCAGATCTTCAATACACCGCAATATTCGCCGTCGCAGTTCTTCTTTAGTAGGCACTGGAGTAATGTACACCCTTTCTTTTAAAACACCCCATAAAAAAAAGTCAAGCGGCGTGAGATCGGGTGATCTCGGTGGCCAATCCTATGGCCCTAAGCGCCTAATCCAACGATCGTCAAACATTTGATTTGATTTGATCACATTGTCTGTGTAAAATAAATAATTTCATAAGAACTTCGTTTAAATAATCAATATTTGCGTTCACTTTGGGAGATTTTTTTAAACACCGTCAATAACTGTTTATAAGTTACTTATAAAAGTCACCAAACTGTCATAAGCTTAATATTTCCATGGTTACTTAAAATTAAATTTTTTAAAAAATAATTTTTCACAAAAAAGCGGCTTTATTAAGAAAACTTGATGATTTAGGTATAGGGACATGATATGTCATCTTAAAGCGTTCTTCTTTATCTTTTATTTTATTGAGTAATATACAGGGGGTTTCATTTGAGAAAATGATCTTTTGACCCCTTTTAAGAATAACGGAAATAATAGTAATTTTAGCACGCCCTGTATGATATGGAGTCGATTTCTCGGTGTAAATTAAATACATCGTGTCTGTCTAATCTACCACCAAAACATCAACTTTTCATGAATTGAAAGCACTAATTTACTTAAGTTTAATTAGGGCCATGTTTTGGACCATATTTAACACAAATTATTTTTTTTCTCGAAAACCGATAAAGATAGGTATAGGGCCATATTGACAAAAAAGTATTATAATAAAAGGGCGAATATAAAAACTTGTTAATATAGGGGGTGTTCCATTTAAAAAAATAAAGTTTCTAAGACTTTTTGATAGAAGCGGCAACGTCGCAATGCTGAAAATATTTTAGATCGATAGAACAGGTAAGAAAATGTAAGATGCTAAATTTTCAGAGAAATTCTGCTTCCCGTTTCCATAAACTCTAACCTACCATCGACGTAATATATATATATATATATATATATATATATATATATATTTATATATATATATATATATATATATATATATATATATATATATATATATATATATATATATATATATATATATATATATATATATATATATATATATATATATATATATATATTGTTTTGACCAATACAGTAAGTGCACAGGGAAGGAAATGGAAAACATGTTGATTGATTGATTGATTGATAAAGTAAATACACAAGTTGAGGTTTTGTCCGCCTCGACACTGCAGCCTACAGGGCTTGTTGTATCTCTTGTGTATTTGTTTCAGTTAAAAAGGTTTGACACCTTGGACAGGTGTAGTAGCCCTTTTACTGTTCTTTTCTGGTCTCCAGCCTCCTGGTGGTTAGTGTCCACCATGAGTTTGTGATTTGATTCTCCAGTATGTAGTGCAGGGCACTCATATATGATGTGAGAGGCTGTCTCTTCCTCTTCGTCACATAGTCTGCAAATGGGTTCTTCTCTATAGATGCCCATAGTGTGCATATGTTTTCTTAGGGTGCAGTGTCCGGTTATTAATCCTGTCACTATCCTAATCTGGTTCCTATTTAGTTTTAGTAGTTCACTTGTCAATGCTTTCGATGGTGAGTCCAGCATTGATTTACTGTGATTTTGCCTTGGTATGTGGTTCCAGTATGACTGATGTTGTGTTTGAATCCACCGAGTCATGTAGCCACGAACCGAGGCTTTTGGTATTCCAAAAACAGGTTCAGGACCCACAAACATTGCTGCGGAGCCTCGCCTGGCCAGGGAGTCTGCATTTTCATTGCCCTGTATTCCCCTATGTCCTGGCACCCAGGAAAGTGTAACTTTGTTGTGGTTAGCCAGGTTTAGGAGGCATTGCAGACAGTTCCAAACCAACCTTGAGTTGACTTGTTGGGATGCCAAAGCTTTTATGGCCGCTTGACTATCAGAGAAGATAGTAATGTCCCTGCCCTTATATCTCCTCCTCAAGTTCTCTCGCAGACAAAGTTCAATGGCATATATTTCCGCCTGGAAAACAGTGGCATATTTCCCCAGGGAAGCATAAGCATTGAACCTGGGGGTCATACCATGTATTCCTGCGCCGGCTTCATTGTCAGTCTTGGATCCATCGGTATACCAAACCAAATTCCGAGACTGACCAGGAGACCGCTCACTACACATGTTAAAACTTTAGTCAAATTTTAGTGCACGTAAGAAAATCATTAACAAAGTCTTTAAATACTTACAACAAAACTCTTAGTATTACATTACAAAAAAAATTATACTTTTTACCAAAGATAATACTACTACGAATAGATGGTTCATTTAAATGGGGCGTTTTGAATCAGTTCGGAGATATCAATGCTTCCGTTAATGCGAATAAAATTAAGTCGGTAACCCCTGCCCCAGCGAAACAAACCGTACGACATTGCCAATGTCTGTCGCTTGTACCTTATTCGAAACACGAAGTAGCGGAAGCGGGCGGCTAAACGGATTGTGTTTTTTCTAGTAGCGTTTCATCACGCCAATAGTAAAGGCCTGCCGGCAACACTGTTTAACTATCGTTCAAGGATTGAAGTGCATTGCGCGAAAATCTCTCGATGGGCATCGGCTCACGTTAGCCAAAGTCCATTAGGGGTATCAAAAATATAGCATTGAATGGTTCATCTTATACGTAGTAGTATTATCTTTGTTTTTACCGAATAAACAAAAATTACGAAGTAAAAAGGTGATGCAGAAACTTCAAACTTTTACTTAAAAAAAAACCTAAAATTATAAAATAATATTTCTATATTCCCACTAAATTAAGCAATAAAAAGGAAATCAAAAGTAGGGACCCTTTCTTTTGAGGTTTGTGCCAGCAAAGCCATCAAATATAAAACTTAATCAAAAAAAATACTATGGCTTTGCTGGCACCAACTAAAAAAATGTAGACTTCTTATTGTAATTTGTTGTATATATAACAATATTATTTGAGTTTTTTTTGAAAGTTCAAAGTTTTTTAATTACCTTTTTATTTTGTAATTTTTGTTATTTAAGTTAAAAGTAAAATATTTTTTTGAAATATGGACTAAGAGTTTTGTTGTAAATATTTAAAGATTTTCTTGGTGATTTTCATACATGTACTAAAATTTGTTATTTTTAGGTTGTGTTAAAGAAAACCTTTTTACCCGTCAAACTGTGAAACTTCATCGTTTTTTCCCATAAAAATGAACATATACAGATACTTATAAAAAATAAAAACAATTGTTACTATTATTTAAATTTTATTCTTTTAACGTTTTTTTTTAATCCATCTGTATAAGTTTAAAACGTAAAATACTTTATCTCAAATTACCTATTTCAGTCAGGATCAAGGTATTATTTGACTCTAATTTTGCGAATACATTTCATTTTACACACACAATTGGTCACTTAATCTATTTTTTTACAAGAAAACTGATCTGGGTATATTCACATAGGATTAGAAAGAAATATATCTAATTACTTTTAATCTTTTAGTCGTAGAGCCTATGACCCATGTTTCCTGAAGTGTTTGATTCAGGTAGAAATTTCACATGATTGTTTCGATAGAATAGATAATTAAAAAAAAAAATTTGCCAAACAATTTGCTGCCAATTCTACGCTTGATCCTCCTATTAATCTTCCCCTTCCAACAGTTGTCCCTGTTTCTCATAAAATGTCCGATATAATTTTTAAAGTCAAACAGATCAAGCGTATTCTTTCTTCTCTTAATACTAAAAAATCGTCTGGGCTGGATGGCATACCAGCAATTGTCTTAAAAAAATGTGCTCCCGAGCTTCACCCATCTTAACTCGCCTCTTTCGAATCTCTTACGACAGGGGCATTTTCCCGGAGAGTTGGAAAGCTGCACGTGTGCAACCTGTCCCCAAAAAAAGATCCAAAAGTCTCCCTTCCAACTATAGACCTATATCTCTTCTTTCAGTTGTTTGCAAAGTAATGGAAAAATTCATTAATTCCCAAATCTTAAAGTATCTGGAAAAACATAAGATCTTACATGATAGACAATATGGATTCCGTCACAGTAGATCCATAGCTGATCTTCTTTCCTTTGTCTCACACAACTGGAACAAGTCCCTTGAGTTTCTTGGTGAATCACAGATTGTTGCTCTTGACATATCCAAAGCTTTCGATCAGGTCTGGCATGATGGGCTTCTTAACAAACTTCCTTCTTACGGTCTTCCACCTAAGCTTTGCTCTTGGCTTTCCAGTTTCCTTTCTAATCGACGTATATCAGTTAGTGTAGATGGTCATTCCTCCAGCTTCTACCAAATTAGTACTGGCACCCACGCTGTTTCTTCTACACATAAACGATCTTCATTCTTCCACGATCAATCCCATTCATAGTTTTGCTGACGATAGTACCCTCCACTCTAGTATTCAATTTCTTAAGCCACCCTGTAATCCTGATTTCGAAAACAAGCGCAGGTCAATGCAGATATCTCTTTCACAAGACCTCAAACTTATCTTGGATTGGGGCGCCAAAAATCTTGTTCAGTTTAATGCATCGAAAACACAGTCATGTTCGCTGTCGCGAAAAAAGTCTGCAAATGCTCATCCCTTACATATGAGCGGCCAAGTTCTGCAGAACAAAGAGTCGCTTTAATCTTGTCGGCGTTACTTTTGAGAATAACCTCGACTGGCACAAACACATTTTATCCATTCGAAGCTTCGGCAGCTTCAAAAAAGATTGGATTTCTCTTCCGAGCCAGAAAATATTTTTCTTCTTCCAATCTGTACACTCTGTGTGTATCCCAAATCAGACCCTCTTTAGAATATTGTTCTCATTTCTGGGGAATGGCGTCCCCTACAACACTTAGCATTCTGTACTCCATTCAAAGAAGAGCCGTTCGTCTTATTAATGATCCAACGCTCACAGAAAGGCTTCCTCTTCTTGCCCACCGTCGAGCTGTAGGGGATCTGTCGCTCTTCTATAGATATTTTCACGGCTTCTGCTCATAGGAGTTGGCCAGTATAATTCCTTCTCTGGCAGCTCCCAACAGAGCAACACGTAGTGCAACTTTTATGCATCCTTTTACAGTTCAGTTAGAGAGGCCCCGAACTTCCCGCTTTCTTCGTTCCTTCATCCTAGAGTGTCAAGACTATGGAACTTGCTGCCCGCAGAAGTTTTTCCTTCTCCTCCCAATCTCCAAAAATTTAAGTCCCGTGTGAACAAACTCCCTCTCACCACACTGAAGACACCCACGGTACGTTGGTACTTAGGCATCAGCCTTCGTGGACTGTCCCAAGAGAAAAAAAAAATAAAAATATATATTTAATACTCAAAAAATAAATTTTCTGTAGCGTGTTTGCTTTGTGTTGCCGTGGTGTTTAATTAAAATTATAAATAATGGAGTTAAAACTCCGGGAGTTAGGACTTTTTTATTGAAAATTTCCTCCTCTTTAAGAAGCTTTTTTAAATTATTAAATATTAATAGTTTCGGAGTTAATAACAAAAAACAAAAAGCCTTTTTTTTAACTTAACTTTGCAATATTTTGCGTGCCCAAAAGTATTTCAAATACATTTTTCTGGACATCATTTCGAATCCAAGGAGCTGTTGCTTATTGGGTTAGGAGTGTGGTTCCACTTTTTTTTTTGGCCATAAAAAATCGAATAATGAAGATGGTTACAATTTTTTTTAATGTTCTACTCGGCATCAGATTTATGAAACAAATTATTTGAAACTTAAAAAATAGTTTTATTAATTCTTTTTTTATTTGAAAAGTTAAAAAATCGATTTTTTGACTTTTATATATAAAGTTAAGTCAATTTTTCATAATTTCACAGATTTATTTTATTTTTTAAAAACACTCTTTAACATAAAAGTACTTTTGGGTATAAAAAGTTCTGGTGAGTTCTGGTAAGTTTTTTATTTAAATGATGTACTTGTCATCGGATATAAAATTTTTGATTTTTTTAAATATTGTAAAAATTTGTAAAAATCGTAAAAATTAAATAATCAATTTTTTTATTGTTTGTCTTTTGATGTGCAACAAGAAAAACAATAAAAATATTGCGAAATATTATCGGGTGATCTTCAATTTTGCAGTAAAAGTCAAAATTTTAAATTTCTAAATTTTTAATTGCAAACATCATTATGAATCGGTTGTTATCGATGTTCATTAAACAATTTTTGTCCTTAATCCAATAAAGAAAATAAAATAAAATAAAATAAAATAAAAAGAAAAGCAATATGTCAATTTTACGAATTTTTATGGCCAAAAAACAGTGGAGCTCCACTTCTATATAATAACCCGTTTTTGAACTTGTCGACTAGACTACTATGTGAAATTTCTTCCCGAATCAAAGTCCTCAGAAATTGAGCCGATGCGAACAAAATTTGAGGCGAGGCTTAATCTTACAAACTTAGCATTTGCCGAACAAAAGCTAACCATTAGGAAGCCGTAGCTCGGTAAGTATTGGTTGTAGAGAAATTATAAATTGTCGGTTTTTTTTATAAGCTACAATTTTACTTTGTACAGTTTTTTTGATAAACTGTTACATTCAATCGCGAATAACTGTCGAAAACTGCCCCCCTAACGAAGAGAGAACCCCAAAGAGGTACATGGCGAATCACCTTTTTAAATGAATATACAGTGTGTCCCAAATTAGTGGGGAATGTATGGGGATCTTGGAAACCACGATAGATAGAAAATCCGTTAAATGGGGAAAGTTTTGGACAATTATGTTAGTGAGCTAATCCCGTTTACTCATGGTTTTATCTATTCAGGTTTTTGAGAAATTTTGATAAAACCTGAAAATGCTTTTTTCGAAAATCAGCCATATTTTTTTAAAAGTGAAAATTTTTCAAATCTGTAAAAACTTCTTCAAAGCAATTTTTTTTGTAGAATATGACAAGTAAAATTTTCATTTCTTTAAAATCATCATCAACTTTATTTTTCACTTGGACGCCATATTGGATTTTTGCAGCCAAATAGTGTTTTTTATTCTGATTTCAAAAATGTATAACATGTTATAATTTAAGAGTTTATAACCTCATTTATTTCAAAACAAATATTTTCTCAGTTGGCATTGATTCCGGCGAACGTCATAAAATATTAGTAATTGGCAAAATAGATAAGCTGAACGGATATTTTACAGAAAGGGGTTTTGGGAACATAGCTATAACGTTAATACCGTGTTACAACAAAATTACACGTAACAAGTAAAAACAAAAACAATAAAAAATGGCTAAACTAATATTCCTACTAAAATGAAGATGTAAAATAACGACCTAAAATTCAAAATGTTGTCCATACTTCTCAACATATTAACGATATTTTTTTCACATAGTCCTAACTAACCTATGAATGGTTGACTTAGGTATGTGGAGTTCTCTATCAGCATCCCTGGCTGAAGATGTTGGATTTACTTTAAAATTTTGGGTTTAACAGCAGCATCTCGTTGTCGATTTTTTTCCCAACCCTACTTCTTAGGTCGTGGTTTTTAAAACTTCCGAATTTAAGCAAATTTGTAACCAGTTTTCGAAAGAATGTGGTTTCCTATTTTAACATTTCTATTGCTTTGGAAATAACGTTGCAAAATATCAAGTTTTTCTTTAAAAAATTTAAACCCATTTTACAAAGTTGAAAACATTTTAATAACGTACACGAGTAACTTGATAATGACGCTAGATGACATTCGCCGGAATCAAGGCCAACTGAGAAAATATTTGTTTTTTGAAGCGGATGAGGTTATAAACTCCTAAACTATAACATGTTATAATTTTTGAAATAAAAATAACAAGCACTATTTGGCTGGAAGAAATCTAATATGGCGCCCATATGAAAAAGTAAAGTTGATGATGATTCATCCTGCACGCCTGGACAATTTTGTTCTATAGTATTGGGCTTCCATACACCTTTAAACTTCCTTGGTTATTTTGGAAATATGTTGTCTTTACGCATAAAGTTAAAGATTCAAGAATAAAGTTTGTGTTTAAGAAATTGAGAAAACTAATGTTTTGGTAAGCATAGAAAATACCGTTATAACCTTCTGCAAAAATACCGAACGACGCGACTAAAAATACCATTCAGATGAAAATTTTTTTTCAAAAAATAACTTGTTTTTGAATTATTAAATTTATTTCAGATTAATGACTCGTACTGTATCTTTATATTACCATACGATAAATAAAGGATATTGCTACTTTATTATAAATACATCCACTACACTTCCTCAATCACAAACCCCATAACACGTGTCATTAGACTTAACAAAGTCGTAACTGGGCCCCGATCGTGTATTATTAGCAGATAAGGGTGTTCTCAGACCTTCTTAATAGACACCTTAGGCTATCCAGAAGCGAACACTTCGCAAAAGGACCCTTGGTTAGTAAATTTATCCCTCCCCTCCACCCTTCATAACCGTATTGCCATTTACGTCTTATATTACCCCTGAAATAGAACTCTGGAAAATTAATAGTTCGTGGCAGTTTGTTATAGACGTATACAGGGTATTGATGATGTATGTACCATAAATTTAACAGACGATTTTTTAAAGGAATTTTAAGACAAAAAGTTTATATTATTATGGGTCCGCAAATTCTTAGTTCTCAAGATACAGGGTATTAAAATTACAACAAAATGTTTTTCGTAAATATCTTAAGTATCTTGTACCCAAGGAAGTTTAAAGGTGTATGGAAGCCCAATACCGTAGAACAAAATTGTCCAGGCGTGCAAGGCAGCGACAATAAGGGGATTGGCCTCGCGGAGTTTGCGCAATGAATAGTAGGTCAGGGCCGGACTTCCATAATTCTTTGTTACTATCTATAAAGTTGACATCATCAAATGTCAAATTCAAACATTTACTGTTTTTTTTTTTGCACAAAATTGTTGGTTATTAAACGATACTGCTATAGAATATTTAAAATTATTGTGTAATATTTGATTTTATATCATCTGATATAATATGGAAATAATAGATGGCGCCACTGTGCAGTGGTCGATATTTTTGGGAGTTTTGTATTTTTACTAAAAATCTTTGTTAAAATAAATTTCAAATATTTTATGAAAGTTTCATGTACTTATCACCAATTTTGTGATAAAAGAAGGGCAAGATAGTGTAAATGAGTTTAATCTAATCCTAAGATTCTGGTTGAATATTAAAAAGTGAACATTTTTATAACTGTTTTTTTGAGGAAAATACTTTTCACTAACAACAAACATTCATGAGACAGAATAACAGTGGTTAAAAATGGTTAGTAACCTTTGGCACCTAGGTATCCATTGTAACATCTGTTAAATATTATGTGTCTACAGTATGTCGAGCTTAAAAAGTTGATAATGTAATTGAGAAATCAAAAATCTAATTTCTATTTAAACAAATACAGAAAAAGCAAAAAGGAACTTTAACATAAAATTGTACATTCTTTCATTCAATTAGGGACCTGTATATATTAAAATTTGACTGGTCTGCCCAGTAATTAATAATTTTGATCCTTTAAAAGAATGTACTAAATTATTAAATATATAAAAGTACCTAAATGTATACCTTATTTCTTTTTAATAATCCACAGAAATACAAAAAACATTGTGGAAATCATCTAAAAGATAGTTAAGATTGCCTTACTTTTCTCACACTAATATTTCTATGAAATTTTCATTTTCATATTCATAATTGATATATTATTATTTATTCGGTTACCTAACGTTACGTCTCATAAGAAGCACCCAATTTAAATATAAGAAATACTTACCTAAAGTAAAAAATGCCGGGTATGTTACCCTTAAATTTGAAAGGGCAAAACCATACAACCTCTGGTCATTTTGTTACGATATTATAAGTAACAAACAATAAACAAATAATTATAGTCACAATTTAATAAACATTAATCACTAAAATAAGAAAGTTTTTAACAATCCAAAAACTTCTGCAACCACAAAATATAATCACACAAAGCAAAACAATCGAAACTAATACGGCGCAAAGGGCACAAACCACAATAAAAATAACCAATGATGAGACGACGACGGTTGATGGTACAGCGCGGATAAAGTTCCATACGCGCCCCGCGCGCTATTACGCCTCAAAAAAACGGTACTCTGGCTCTCATAAAAAGTATAATGTGTTGCCCTAAATACGCACTGATTTATCAGTGTGTAAGTAGGCAACACATTAAATTATTTCGTGAAATGTTGTTATTATGCCAGATCGGCGGGAGCCAACTCTAAGAGTTATTTTCATACTGGGCTGGACATTTTTTGATCGAGAAGTAACATTGGGCTTCCATACACCTTTAAACTTCCTTGCTTGTACCTAATTTTTGTTGTAATTTGGCGGTGGTTTTTATAACGTTAAGGAACTAATTTAGCCCTAACTTGATTAAATTAATAAGTCCAGTGGCGTCTCGAGCGGAATCTGAACGAATATTGGTAACAAAAAAATGAACGCCACTGACTTTTGTGCAGTTTTTATTATGTTCTTTGGATTCAGCAAAAAAAATTTTTAAATTTATCTTATCTTACTTAGTTTTCGAGAAAAAAGTCCACTTAATTGCATATCCCTGAACCACACAAGGAACATTTTTTATAATTTTTTATTAACAATTATGTAACAGCAACAACAAATACCAATAATAATTGTTGATAAAAATTATAAATAAAATATTAATTTCCAAAAAAAATTATTCCCCACATTCTGTGGTCCAGGGATATGCAATCAGGTGGATTCTATAATTTTTTTTAGAAAACTAAACAAGATACGAAAACAATTAAAAAAGCTAAAAAGTTGTATTTTTATCTGCTTAATCCAAAGAACATAATAAAAACTGCACCAAAGTCAGTGGCGACAATTTTTTGGTTGGACTTAATAAATTTAATCAAGTTAGGTCTTAATTAGCTTTTTAATGTTACAAATACCACCGTCAAATTACAACAAAATTAAGTACAGGAAATTTAAGATATATAAGAAAAGCCATTTTGTTTTTTAAACTTTAACACCCTGTATCTTGAGAACAAAGAATTTGCTGACTCATTTTTATATATAATTTTTGTCTTAAAATCCCGCTTCGCTCATTCTGCAACTCACTGAGTCCTTAAAACGTACTTTTAACACAAATATCATACAATATTTTTTTCTAAAAACACAAAAATGAGTTAAAAATTAAATTATCCAAAAATTGGAAAATATAGTTTACATATAAAAAATTATTGAAGTTGGCATTTATCAATGAATTCCAGCAACCGTTGTTGATGCTGGTTGTTACACATGTTTACTTTAAATTTGATACATCGTGTCAGTTTTAGCTCGTATTAGTTTTTTCTTAAAATCAACTTGAAATGGAAGAAAATGTAGGAGAAAGTATTGGTGGCATCGATCCATTTAAAGAGATAGATGAAGCGGCCAGTAGAACATCGGTGGATTCACGGCCGGAAATCTTGTATACATATAATATTGCCTACAATAAGTTTATGAATTGGTGTAAGGAGAAAGGTGTTGCTGGAAAATATATCAAAAATATATTCCTTGCGTATTTTAAGAAAAAAGCGAAGATTTGGAAAGCATCATCGTTATGGTCGACTTATTCAATGATCAAAGCTATGCTATGCATAAACAATAACGTGGATATCAGTAAATTTTTAAGCTTATCGCTTATTTAAAGCGTCAAGGAGAGGGATACCAGCCCAAAAAATCAAAGATTCTGAGCAAAGCGCACCAGTTTTTGAACTGTGCACCTGATGATGAATACCTTCTGATGAAAGTAGTTACCATTTTGGGAATTTGTGGTGCCTGTCGCAGGGAGGAGTTTTGTCAGTTGACTCTTGATGACTTGGAAGATATGGGCACTTCATTGATGATTCACATACGAGATACTAAAACCGAGGATCAAGACATTTTACTATCGTTGAAAAAAATTTATTGGGATTATTATCGAAAGTATATGACTTTTCGTCCAGCAAATGTAGGACATCTGAGACTTTTCCTAAAATACGCGAAGGGTAAATGTACCAGAAATCTCGTCGGAATTAACTCTGCTGAAAATCCCTGCTGCAATAGCAAGATTTCTGCAGCTTCCAAATCCAATCCTCTATACATGGCATTATTTTCGCCGTTCTTCAGCGAGTTTACTTGCCGATGCTGGAGCAAATTTGACGACAATTAAAAGGCATGAGGGAGTGGAAATCCTCTACCGTTGCTGAGGGATACATCGAAAATTCCTTGGAAAATAAGAACTGTATTGCCAGAAAACTACTTACAGTGAAAACAAGAGTAGCAGATCGTGCCTCAACGTCGACTGAGAATACGGGTTTTTTCTGTTCAATTCACCTTATCTAACGGGAATGCTAGCACTGTAAAAGTAATTTGTTTTTCAAGTTGTTGAAATTGTACAATTTGCATAAATGTTAGTAAATAAATAAACGTTGACGATACCTTTTTAAAATTTGACATTTCACTTTTAACACTAGTGCTTTAAAAGTGCTTTAAAGAACATTTTTAGGTATCTAGATAGTGTTAAAAAATAATTTTTACCACGTTTGTAAAAAAAATTAAAGCTGTCATACATCTGGGATTATATAAATGAAAAAGCCAATTAATCACACAAAAAATCCTTTTATTTTTATAAATAAGAGCATTAGCATCGCCTTTCAAGCTAAACAAAAAACTAATGACCTCAATAAAACCATTAACGACAAAATTAAACGAATAAAGACTCGGACAAGGCAAAAAAGATGATTGTAAATTATGACACAAAAGGAGGAGATAATAAATGTCTTTATGGTCAGTTACATTACCAGATTTGTGTAAAATGTTGACGTTTTTTGGCCAGGTATGGTGTTAATTTTTCACGCTGTTGGCAGGTTCAAAATTCTCGTTAAGTATTTTTAAATGGCATTTTTAAAAATGACCTCCAAATCAAAAGCATTCTTTGCATTACAGCGATTAAATAGACTAATTTTGGATTTATCTAATTTTTTTTGTACGGGTCCTTATAATTTGGTTTTTAAATGTATAATTTTAAAAAGAAATACAAAAAAGTGGTTAATACAAAAGTTTTTAATTGTGGTCATCCTATCAGATAATAGTACAAAGAAGCATATTTCTCTATAATATAAAGTAAAATATGCATATTTATTGCAAAACATACGTATTAAAATTCAAATATTTTTGAAATTATTCAGCGACTGGAACGCTCTGTGATTGGTTACAACTTTGGTGACGTCACTTGCAAGTAAATAAATGTCACAAGCTTTGTGTTGTGTGTTTTCAGGTGTTATTCTCGATCTTTAACTATCTAAATCACTGTTTTTTGACCATTTTATATAAAAAAACATATTTCAAGTAACATAATTATCTGTTTTGTACCTCAAAATTGATATAATTGATTGATTAAATTTATGATGGTGCGTTTCTTTTAAAATAACGCTGACTACTATGCTGCAGAACTCAAAAATGTAAAAACAGCTGTGTAAGTACCTAATAAGTAATAATTTAAAACATTTTTTCAAAATCAGTCAAAAAGCCTATTGTTTCGAAAGTTGCCTCCACTCCCATATTGACCAAATTTGGTATACGGGGATTTTTTGGGCGCTTATCACGAATCTGAATACATTTTGGCAACGTTTCGTTTTCGAGATATTCATCATCAATTTTAAAAGTAAACTAACCCTATTCACACTATTTCTCCTGCTTTTTGCCCATAATTCTTGATTTATACACTAAATTGGCATACAATATTTTATAAACACTTTTTAAGAACCTGTTTTTATATTTATTTTATACCTTTTCTTATTTAATTCCAAATCTCCACTTTAAAATGCCGCAACCATATATACACAAGGAATTTTATCAGCAAATATGGCCGCGGCCTTTGACATTAAAACGTCGCAATTTAATGGGAAAAAGGTAAAAATAAATACAAAAACAAATTTGTATAAGGTGTTTATGAAATATAGTGTGCCAATTTAGTGTAAAAATGATAAATTGTGGGCAAAAAGAGGGTATGGTGGTTTGATTTTCAACTTTAATGATGAATATCTCAGAAAAAACTTTTAATTTTAGATTCGTGAGGGTTTTACTACAGCTTGTGGAAAATTATCATTTTATCAAAAAATGTTCACTATACTTAAGACACCCACGGTACGTTAGTACTTAGGCATCAGCCTTCGTGGACTGTCCCAAAAATAAAAAAAATACTTCGCTGTTGGTAACTCATCAAAGGAAAAAAAAATCAGATAAAATACATGGGTTGCCATGGTGACCTGTCGCCAAAAATCCATTTCGATTGGCTCAAAAGTACTGGTGTTAAATTCTGATATTTACAGGTCTAAAATTTGTTGGCTTAAATACAAACCAACTGACCCTAGACTTTAACAGCTCCTGACTGATATTTGTTATTTCTTTAGAGTTAGAAAAATAGGAAACATAAAATGTGGAAGTTGCAAGTGGGTGGTCAGGGCTAAAATAAACTAATTTTATACCTCCTCTTCCTATTTTTCTTGCAATTTTTCACGTTATGTGACAAGAGGCATCTAAATGTCATGTATACTGATGAACGTTATTTAAAAGATGTAAATTTCTTTTTAATAAATAAAACAATATTCCAAATAATTATTGCTTAACCAATTATATTATTATATAATATTATTTAATTATTTATTTAGCTAATATTTTATCTAATCAGGAATTAATTAATAATTAAATATAGCCTAAAAAATACAATGGCTTTAGAAGAGCTATCAGAACCGAAAACTGGGACTCATAATCACTTTAAATTATTTAAAAATTTAAATAAATATAAACAAAATATAAAAGAAACAAGAACAACTAACAACCACATAAAAACATGTAAAAACAAAAAACAACAGCTAACTTACACGTTACAGTCTTTTGGGAAATAGGTCTTAAGTTGTGTTTTAAAAGTTAAAAGTGAATTGACATTTTTCAATTCTAAAGGCAACTTATTAAGCGTATTTAAACCCTTAAAAAAAATAATTTTGGCTCTTTTTTATTTTCTAGTATAATATAAAAATAGAAAGGAGCATTACCCATTTAAATTTTTAATACGTAAAACAGAAAATTTTTGGTATTCTGAAACTCGCAACCAGTGTAAGCACTGATGCATTGGCCTAATCGGAGTATATTTGGATTTTGAGCAGCACAATATCACTCTCATTACCCTATTTTGTAATTTTTGCAATCTATTTAATTGATTTTGATTAAGCATGTATAAAATATTTTATAAAATTGCTCAACTTAGAAACAAAAAAATTTGCAGGATCTTTAAATCTTAATCAATCATTTACCTAAATCTATTATACCACCAAGATATTTAATTTTTGAACTTGTTCAACGTTACTACCTCGAATTTAAATAGAGAGGTTGGTCCTCATAAAGACTGTTTTTACTCTTTGTCAAAATTATTTGAATTAATACAGAAAAGATACTGAATAAAATTAATATTTTCTCAATAAAATTAAAAACTTTTAAAATGGATTTTAAATGCCATGGCTGTAGATAAAATAGTGTGTATATGTAGATCGCAACAAAAATTTTTGTAAACTATAAGAAATACAACTTATTTGTGAGGAAAAATTGCATTATTGTTTTTTAAAATATTCTCCCTTTAACTTAACAAATTTATTCATTCGATAAAACAAATAAATAAAACAAAAATGCCATTGTTTCTGAGGTCACTTTCGAAACAAGATTTCTAAGGCAGAAACAGCTTCATTTGGTTTGAAAAACGCTAACCACGCTTTTTATCTTTAAGTTTTGAAAACAAAAAGAAGCCATATGGTGATAGGTCGGGACTGTAAGATGGATGTTCCATTAATTTCAAGGCAAACAAACAGCAAAATCGGTGGAAGAGTACTTTCAGAAATCAGTATAAATATCTCTATTAGATTCAATTATTAATGATGTGGAGGACAGATTATCTCCGGAAGTACTCTCAACCTCTTTCATTTGGGAGTTTTTATACATATCCCAATTGACAGGAATATTGATATTGTAAACATAGTGATAAGCGAGACCGGTCTTGGTCTTGGGTCTTGGTCTTGTCTTGGGGAGACCAAGACCGATACAAGACCGACCGCTTCGCTGCAAGACCAAGACCAAGACCGGGGTATGCAAGACCAAGACCAAGACCGAGGGGTGCAAGACTACGCAAGACCAAGACCGACCTGCAAGACTCTTGCACTTTTGTCACTTTTTTTTAAATTATAATATTCAATTTTTATATTTAAATACAGACATGACAAAAAATGTGTCGAGAACTGCCTAAAAAGGCGATTATTTTATGAGTAACAGGTTTTTTTAATAAAATAATAATTAAATCGATCACTTCGTTTTTTAATAAAATTATCTAAAAACGATAACTAGTAGATTCAGTAACATGTTTTAAAAATAATAAGATTGTGACTCAATGGTCCGATAAAGCTCGATATCTCCAAAACCGTTTACGATAAAGAAAAACTAAGAGTACAAATGTTATAGAAGCTGAAAATTACTTACCTATTCCTAATGTTTTTTTTTAATTAGGTATCTAGTGATGCCACTTACTGGATCAAAAATTTCCAAAATCCAGGAAAACATTATTTTTGTGCCACACTGTAAGAAGTAGCATCATTAGATTGCTCCTTTAAACTAAGATTTAAATGTAAAAGTGATGGTTTAATAAAAAATATATTTGTCATTTTATATAGGAATACTTTTAATATAAATGGATTTTAAATTTCACTTCCGGTTTAGACGAAAAAGTCAAAACAATGCCAAAGTCAAATGATGTCAATGTCAAGTATAATGATGACGTCATTTTTGTCAAAACCGAAAATGATATATAAAAACCATCTACGTCATTGTACCTATATGACAGTTTAAATTTCCAGCATAATATACAGGGAAGCACTTTTTAAATAATTTTTTCTATTTTAGGTTAAAAGCTAAAAATAAGGAAGTTTTCTTGAGTGGTAGTGGATTTTTAAAAAAATTCTGAAATAGAAAATAATTTTACCTTTTACGCCCTTTTTTTCTATAATTTTTATATATTCAGTTTTTTACCATTATAAACGGTTTCGGATATATCGGTCTTTGTCGCACTATCGAGCCACCTTGTATATGCAGAATGTTTATAAAGTATTTGTACAAACTTTGTACGGCAAATTTTTGACTAATTTGAACATAGAAAGATTATTTGAACTGAAAAGCTTTTTAAATACCTTTTTTTTGAATTAGAAACCAATGTTTACATATGAGAATCATTTTCATGGAAATTTCACATCTGGTTGAAATTAAAAGTTTTTTTTCTGCCCTCAGAGTACTTAGTATTGTAATTTTATATGCTTCTTCAAAGAAAATTTAAATATTTCCTATTACTAAAATGAAGCGCCATAAATAAATAAACCCCTACATTTTAAATATTCTTATTAATTAAATAATTTAAATGTACATGTAAGGTTAAAATTTTATATTTTTTTATATATATTTTAAAATTTTAAAGCAAAAAATATAGTCTCCATCTTTATTTATTTGTAAGTATTAAAAAAATATATATTTTATTTAAGATTGCTTAGTTTAAATTATTACTACCAAAAAAAACAAGACCAGCAAGACTCTTGCAGCAAGACCAAGACTAAGACCAAGACCGGGTGGTGCAAGACCAAGACCAGACCAAGAACTTCTTTGGGCTTGCAAGACCAAGACCAAGACCATACTTGCAAGACCAAGACCAAGACCAAGACTAGCCGGGTCTTGGTCTTGGTCTTGCTTTGCTCATCACTATGTAAACGTGAAAAGAGCGTTTTACATGTACCGCCAATTTATTACCAATAATAAATCTACAGTCTTAAATAAATACCGACTCTGGATGACCAAATGGAAAAGAGAATCTTAAAATAATTTGGTCATACTAGAGTCGATAGCTAATCTTATTGAGGCGTGCGACCAAGATTTGTACCCAAACATAAAAAAAATTCTACAAATGTTGGCTACACTCCCGGTCAACTCTCCATAGGATCAAATCTTGGTTGTGCGCCCTATTGACATAGGAAAGATTATCAGGTCT
>JAHBCN010009220.1:53268-71505 GCA_019359885.1 Listronotus oregonensis | reverse complement strand
ACACATTAGTTTATGTTTAGTTTTAAATTCTTATGGATTATTCAGTTCAACAACAAGTTTTTGCGTAAAGGAATAATGAGTAACTTTATAAAGAAAAGAAGCGACAGTACATACCGCTAAAAACTCTAAAAAAGTTCTACGAGAAGTGTTTAATGGCCGACTCTTTCACTATTTGGGGATTAAAATTGGCTTTTAAGAGCATTCATCATAAACTGATCAAGTTCAAATCATGTTGACGGTAATAAACGAACAACAGACCGTGTGGTGACCACTGGCAACAATGTACGGTCGCTAGCCAACCGCAACAGACGATTATTTCTGACCGGGTCGGCTTTAGGTATTTTTTACATTATAGGTTTTATAAATAATAAACAATAACAAGCATGTGTAACAAAAGGTTTTTTAAATTGATTTTTGTTATTTTTATTATGGTTATAAAACTGGGTATGAATTTCCATTATTATTTACGTTAGCTCTTATTTTTATGGGAAACACTCAAAGGCCCAATTTAATTTTTTTCCTACTTTAGAACTTAATTAAATATCTTTTTTTTACTGACAATTGAAAAAATGTGACCCCCAATCGACATTTTTTTAAAGGTACGTTACATACGGCTTGATACATCATTTAAAAGCTCATATTTCACACAGTATGCTCCTATTTTTTTGGCACGATTCTGTCAAGCTATTTGAAAATGTGACCAACCATATTTTGCAATTCAATAAGGTCTTTTCACTGAGCGACATTTTTAGTTTATTAAGAAAACTTACCAAAGTTTAACGTAAGCTCTATTTTATATTTGCATTGACATTTTATGTTTTGTAATTTGTTTCCCTTTCCATCGGGGTATTTAAAAAAGTGCAATTAAAAAAAATTTAAAACAAATTATAAGCGTATTAATATAACAGCAAACTTTAAAAAGTTTAATTATAAAAAGACAAAATAAATTATGAAATAATACCACTTAATAATATAACAGAAAATTTTCATAAACTTTAAAAAGTACATTTATAAAAAATTAAAATTAATTATTAAAATTAATATCACGTAATAATATAAATAACAGCAAATAAACTTAAAAGAAAGTGCAATTATAAAAAAATAAGCCATTATAAAATAATACCATGTAATAATTTAACAAAAAATAGACTTATATAATAATACTAGCTGCAAAACCCGTTGCCCGGCTCGAAATACATCGCACGCTTAATGATTGTACAATCAATGTATCACCAAAGTAGTATTTCGCACCATATAATCAATTACTTTTATTTCTAATTTGATACAAATCCGTTTATAAATGCCAAAATCCGCCATTTTGAATACTCCATTTCAAATTTAAATCTTTTTAAAAAGACTGTAACTATATAGATACAAAAATAACCATTTTACCTGTTCGTCTGCATAGCACTGCTAAAACTATGGTCAGACTTTGTTGATCCTATATTTTCTTTCCTGAAAAATTAATTTTTGTATTTTACTTATAGTATTAATAGTAGTCGAAAAATCATATTATAAATGGGCTTGCCATACGTCCGAATTTTTTAACCATGTCCGGACTTTTGTCAGGACTCGTAAATGCGTCCGGATTTTGAATATTTGCGAGCACTGGCGCAAGTCGCAGCGCGTTGCCTGTATTTTGTTCAGAAAGTAGTTTTACTTTTAGTTTGTCTAATTTCTACAACCATTTCAGTTAGGTAAAATAGCAGAAAAAATTTCGTGCACGCGTTTCACAATCGCTGCTATTTATCCTAGGATCTGATGGACCGCCCGGACATTACTCTAATAAATTATGGCAACCCTAATTATAAACCTTTCATAACAATAATATCCCACTTACCGTTTTTTCATAGCAAGTCGTCTATTTTTCCGACTTGTTGACAGACATAATCGTTTTGTACCAGGTTCATTTTCTTTATTTTTAGTCCGTCCCATCTTCAAAAGGTAAATCAAATTAACAGGCACGCTAATAATAACAAATATTATTTTAATCTGCTAAAAATAGACATGAAAATCGCTTCCCATGCCACCTGCCACCACGTCGACATCCTATGAGGGTTGCTGCGTTGACAAGATGTTTTAAAAATCTAAAGGTGTCGTTTTTTTTTCAAAAATTTATTAATTACGAAAATTAAAAGTTTCACAAAAAACTAGGGGTTTATTTAAAATTTTGGTATCTTCATAAATTATGGGGAAAATGGTAAACAATGAGGGAAAGTATTTAAAAAAAATAAATATTACACAATAACAAAACCAAAAGTTTTTTAAAAAATTGGTACTTCTCAATATCTTTCCCTCATTTGTCGATATAATTAGAAAATATTTCCAAAATTTTGTTTAATTTCGTTCGTTAGTTTTGGTGCCATTCTTTAAAACAAAATAGCTTGTAAGCAGCAGGTATGAATCCTCTTAAGGTCCCCACACTTAACTGCACCGGATTTTTTTCTGTAGGGCTATTTAAAGTCAAAGGTTTTTGCAACTCGTCCAGAAAACATCCAAGATCTTAAAGTCCGAATTCCTGAAGGATCAGGTTTTCCTTCATCGTGTCATAAATCATTTCTTCACAAATCTTGAAAAGTGCATTGAAGTTAACGGCACTTACTTAAAAGACGTAATTTTTAAAAGTTTGATTTAGTCTTATGTTATAGTAAATCCCAAATAGTGAATTGTAATTAAGTGTAATAAAATGTTTTATTAAGTTTTAACAATTTTACTAAGCAATTAAAATGGGTAGTCTATTATGGGGAACCCTGTATATAAAAGCAAAAGGCCATTCGCTCATATACTGACTCATTAACCAAGAAATCTCGAAAAATACTTTACCTATAAATTAGCCACAAAGGTAGATTATAAGTAGGAGACGTCAGCTAAAAAACGATATTTTAGAAAAACAGAAAGTAGTAGTATTTTTGAAACTTTATCCCCTTAGGGATTAAAAGGAAGGATGAAAGTTTGTATGATTTGTATATTTCTTGTTTAAATCTATGAAAATATAACCACTTTATTATTTGTCATTTTTTTTTAAATAAATTATTTAAATATAAGTCGTTTGGGAGATCGTTTATAAAAACATAATATTTACTAATTCATTTACAAACGCCATTTATATTTAAAAATAATACCAAATCAAATACGATGAGATAAAATTGTTCGATTGCACGATGCGTGTTCCGCCGACAAGTGTGTGACGCGGAAGCGGGATGTGTTGAACTGTTTAAGTCGAGACGCAGAGCGAACAACATTACTTGAAAATGCCGAATGAGATTTCGGCGAAACGTTGTAAAAACAATTTTTTAAACGGAAAAAGTATGAGAGAATGCGATCACTGATAATTAGATGTTAAGGCGAATATATTTATGGCTTGCCCCCTATTTAAAGAAACATGTGAATTGGCTATCATATTTTTTTTTCGAATAATCTAAAAGAATACTTGGGAAAATTATTTGAATGGAAACAAAGACGATACGATATACAGAAAATTAAAATTTTCTTAACGGGAGAATTTATTTATTGGCTGATTTTTAGAAGCGTCTTATTTTTTCGATAAGTTTTAATAAAAAGGCATTTTTATTCATTTTTAGTAACAACAGAATTAATTTAATTCACATACAAAATTGGCGATACTTAAAATGCCAAAACACAAAAATTCAATATTCCGTCAAATTCTAGTGTTTAGGGTTAATTAAAATGAAATATTTGATGCAAAAAAGATTTTATATTATTAAACTGTTTTACGAAAATTCTCAAAATAAAAAAGATACCCCTCGTAGATAATTTTCCGAATAATAGTAACATTTTAATGACACACAATTTTAAATTAAAAGCGTTTATTTGTGGAAACTAAGTTTTTACATGGTAAGAAGAGTCGTTATAAGAACTTGGTGCAGGAAGTTCAATGCTATATTATTATAGAAACAATTAATTTAATTGCAGATGTATGCTAAGAAATCTGCACAAATATTCGCCTAGATTATTCATTCTGATCCAGAAACAACTAGTTACAGTAGCATCCAAAAAACTTTGAAACAGTATGGAATGGTTGCGTTTGGAATTCTGTTAACTGACGGCAGTACAGAAAGTATTAAGTTACTAATTCAGTTTATGGTTAAAAATAATAATAATAAATCGGATTGGGGATCTATAGTAATGATCTAGTCAAAACTTTAATCTCAACATGCAAAGTTTATGCACCATTTAACATACTACATCTTTTATCTTTACAAAATATAAAAATATATACTGTGCTTATCGAATTTCTAATTAAAATAAATTTATAGTTGTACAAAAATAATTAATAAATTTAATATTTTGAATACCTTTTAATCCTAACCTGTTTCCGTGGTCTTAATCTGTTTTGTTTATTAAAAAAAAAGTCGCCCTGGTGGACCCCTGTGGCGTGAAGCTGATGTCCTTGTCTATATGTGGTAATATCTTTAATGTCTACCATCCCAATAAAATTAATTTAATTGATAATGATGAAAAATAAATCATATTACAAAAAGTTTTTATAAGTAACATTATATATAATTTTACACTGTGAGACTGGCTGGATGGCGAAAGGTTTTTCCTGGTTTATGCTTTTGGGGGTAAATAATAGCTTTAAACAATAAACCGGCACAGAAGAGAAAAATCTCTATATATATTTACACAGGGGACATGAAACAGCAAACCCTATTTTCCATTTTAGTCATTGTAGGTTTTATTTTCTACGCTTTAAATACCCGAAAAACCTGTGACGGCATTTTTCTTTCTGACATTTTTATTTGTGTGTCCCCGCGATATAACAAACGTATATTAGAGAGGTTTCGGTGACCTCACAGTTAACAACTATAAAAGCTATTATTTTGAGAATATAATATAAAGAATGGTGGGAGGATAAGCATTTCCCAAAAAATGTGAGTTGTCCTCTATTTGGTTATAGTATCTTTAAAACAAAAACGCATTAGATCTTTGTTAACAAAACCAAACTAAAGGTAACGGGTATTTTTTTTAAATAGTAGTACTTTTGGTTGTCACGTGTAAAGCTTTATGAAGATCTAAAAACTCTGTCTAAAGTAATAAAATCCTTATTTTTGGTGCAGAACCAAAATAAAATCACAAATGATTGTTAAAAGTGTATTAGAAGTTTTTACCTACAAAGGCAACAGTAGAAAAGTGTAGTAAGTAGATGACTAAAAAAGTGTTCGTATAAGTTTTAAAAATGAACTAAGTGAAGGTCGTTTATAAAGTGCATGAATTTTGTCCGTAGATTACATTAAAACTCGTAAAACAATTAACTGAGACCAGCTTAATGTAAAAATTCTTAAAATCAAAATCTTATTAACAGAAGAATAAAATATTTTTTTAAAACAACGCCCCAACTTACATGCATTAAAAAACCATTACGCAAATCCGAGAATTTAAGCATAAATTGTTGCAACAGCCTATCTATTCACCAGATTTAGACTCCTCTGACTTTTGGTTGTCCCCACATCTAAAAAAAATTATGCGTAGAAAACAATTTTCATCGAAAAAAGACTAAGTGGAAGCAATGGGAGAGTAAATCTACCGTCTTCGAATTCTCACTTCAGGGATGGAATTCATAAAATTGGAATATCACTAAGATAAGTGTATTAAAGTGGAATAAAAATGTGTGTTAAATATATTTTAAATCACAAAATAATATTTTTGGTATTAAATAATTAAACTTGGTGAACAACCTAGGTGTGTATAGATCTTTGGCTAAAGTCATAAACAATATCAAATTTATATATTCACAATTCAAAAATATAATTTCCTAATAAAATAAAACGCCCCTAGCATTTTAGTGTAAGGAACTTTAAAAAAGTGTAGGAAAAGTGCTTTCATATTGTTTAATATAGATATCTGCAGAGCATCAATTTTCATAAAACTTGAAACACTGTAATGAATTTGGAAATTCTTAAAATCAATTACCTTACCACCCTTTTGTGTTTTTAAAACAAATAAATGTACCTGTCATAAATAAATATAATACTTGTGACATTATGTCAAATATAAATTGACAACTTCGCAAAATTTAAATAATTTTTAGTAAAGTAGAACTATTTACATTTTAGGTAGCTTACATATTGACAGCAAATGATGTGAAACCGAAACGTTGTTAGCTTTTCAATTTTTTTTAAACGTCCCCAACAGTGCAAAAGGGTCAATTCGTGATTGTGCTTGCACTAGTCTCGTTGAAACCAGAACCAAAATTGTATTTGGTCAGGCTTTTCTTCCCGTGTATTTATGTGTACTTTAAAATCACAAACCGGATGCACCCTAATATTTTCACCCGCTTAACGATAAACAACGCCAACGGTGGCAGGTGTTTCCAACATATTAATATTACAAGGGGGAATACACAAGTGAAAAAATGTAAGTACGATCATTTAGGTAATAAATAACGGGATGCGGAGTGTCTCCAAAGACACTTGCTGGCAGGTGTCATGATTTGGCTAAACCAGAAACGATGGAATTTGGTTTAGGAAATAAAAATTAATTCAAGTTGCTTTAAATGTATTTTTAATAAAGTAATAAATCGTCAGCCTAATTCGCAAATCACATAACTCACATTAGGGTTTAGTTGCAGGAGAGGCAAAAAACAATATAACATTTTATTTTATGACATTTAAGTCGAAAAAAAAACAAAAACCTTTTTCTATGTTAGTACTATGTTAAAAGGTAATACTGTAGTTTAAAACACTTACTTTAAGTAGTGATGCCAAACACAAGCTGCGTTTACTGTTTAATTTAATAAAATCTTCAAAAAACGAGAGCGCGAAAACGGACTTATGTGATTTGCGTGGTGCTTACAACGCTTATCGGACTTATGTGACATTTTAAATTTAAAATAACTCACTTACAGATTTCTTTACTACGTATCATGAACTTTCAAGCTAAAGGTAATTGTATTTTCTAATAGATATCGCCAAAACCCCAATTTGAGAAAAATAGGACTTATGTGATTTGCGAATTAGGCTGACGAAATGCACTTTGGTCTTAGTCATTAATTACTTTAAAAACAAGACTTACAAGAAAATTTGCTGTTTGGTTTTTATAGTCTATATCGAGTTCTATCGTTGACCTATTGGCTGAATTGCCAGTTATCAATATCAGCTGTAAAAACACGCGGCCAATAGAAATGATGACTAATTTTGAAAAACTATTCTGTGGTGTTGGGAAGTATTTGATTTTTCCAAAATATATATTATATTTGTAAAAAATAAAGGTTTTGTAGAAAAACAATACGATTTGCTAGCCTGTGTCATGGCGTAGCTCGTGCCGTAGCAAGTATTTTAACAAAATGACGTGAACAAAATGGCCGAATTTTGCGCGGTAAGATCCAAAATTATTTGTGTCTAAATTCTTAAATTTATTTCTGTAAATATCACTTTAATATAGTTGTTACTTTATTTTATAAATTATGAAATATAGTGATAAACATAATCATCTTGTTCTAGGTTTAAAACATAATGTTGGTCTTTTATTTGCATTTTAGTTGGCAAATAATACGGAAAAGAATACGTATGGGTACATAAAAGAGATTTCGATAACATAACCTCTAAATTTACCTTTTTTTTTAAAATCCTTTTGGTTTGGCGTTACATAGACCTTTCTTAAAATGTATATTTATAATGTTACAGATTTTAGCCTTAAGATCTAATCATCGGGTAATTCTGCTAAATAGAAATCTTTGTTTGATGCAAGAAACTTTTCTAGCCTTAACAAATCAACTGTCAGCAAGTTATAGTTATTTGTTTTAGAAAATCCTTGTTCCATGATTTAAAATTCGGCACATAATACTAGAGTAGGCAATTGATCGCTGGAAACCACAAAATACGTGATAAAAACAGATAAACGGTGAAGAGATTAAACTAATTTGCTTTGAACAAACTTTAAAGTATCAAAAATCGTGTAAACATTCCAGTGGTGTACAGGTTACAGTAACATTGCCCTAAAAAGTTTAACTAAGTAATAAACAACATCAAAAATAAATTTTAACCCCTACATCTGGGTAAATATGTAGAATTTGACATTATGTCAAGTAAATACATATTTCTTACGAATAGTTAACAATGTTCAATTATGTGAGCTTCCTGTATATTTTACTTTAAATAAAACGTTATCAATAAACGTTTTTCTCTTCGGGGCACTGGTCACCTAGTATGTTGTTTTACGTAAACTTAGTATTACAAAACCAGAAAACTATATTTTTAAATTATGTTCCACTAAGCAAATCTCCAAATGCACATTAATAAAAACAAATGTAATAAAATGTACCTCCCAACAAATATGTACGTATTTAGAGCCCATAAATCGTTCTTCTCCAGAGCAAGTCGTAATATTTACGTATAAAAATAGTGTAAATGTATATTTGCATACTAAATTCTGATTTTTCCGAAGGGTAAAAAGCCTGATTTCCCACAGGTGCATCATTTTTCCCGCAATAAAACTCGACAGGGATAACTGATAAATAAACTGATGGGCATGTCACTGTGTCACACTTTTTATTCGTTTACGCTTGTCCGGTGAGAAAAGTTTTCAGTGAAATGTATGATAATGGAAACCTATTGAATTGGAAATTCTATATTTTACTGGTTAAATAAATATATGGGAAAATAATACTGTATATAAATGTACGTTTAGCATATAGAGAACGAGTAATACGCTTGTAAAAAAAAGAAACTTGAATGGTTAATAATTAAATAAAAGTCATCATACATTTCACAGTCGGGTAGTAATTTTTCCTCCTGATCACGAATCTGTGATCAAAATTCTGCCATCATGACACCATTTCACAAGAAAAGGTCTCCCTCAATAATGAATTGATTGTATGGTACGTTTCACAATCATTCGTTAATTTTTGACCGCAATAAAATTTAATTTACAACCCTCAGTGGAAAACCCAGACATAATAAGGTTGCCTGACAAATATCTATTGTGTAGGCACCGCACCGAAAGGGTACAGATCCTGATTACCTACTAATAATAATAGTTTGGGTTAGTTATTTTTGGATGCTTAATAACACACACGAAAATACCTTGATAAACTCCAAACGACTGATAAACTAAGACGAAAAGATTCTGCTTTATATTTAACACCTGCAATTTGCCTTTAACCTACATAATATACCAAAAAATAAGGTACAATAATAAAAAAAGAAAATTTTAAGTCCGGACCTACATGCGCGATGCGGCTACCCAAAGTATATTGAGTTTTACAACAGAAGCAGGTAAAACGAGAAATCAACGAATTATTGTAAAACGTACCATAACCATGGTTTTGGAGAAATGCCATAACAGTTTGTTATACAAAACAATAGCAATTCATCCTTTTTGTTAGGTAATAATATTTTAAATTTTATGTAAACTTACCATAAACGATAATTTGCGAAGTGGGCGCAGTTCTCTTAGCAGCAATATTTTCTGCAACACAAGTGTAATTTCCTGTATCTTGAGTCCTGGCCTGGCCGATAAGCAAATGACCCTCCGTGGTGACCAGAACGGAACTGTCTGATTGTAGTACTTGTCCTCCTCGAAGCCAGTAGACTCTGGGGGGTGGCATACCCTGAGGGGGCATACATTTCAGTTCGGTGTGTTGACCTATTTCAACTTTAACGACGGGTTCAGGGTTGACTTCAAACTGTTTCTTTAGATCTGAAAGAAAAAAAATATTTAAATAAAAGAATTACACAATTTTTTTTTTAATTAAAAGAAAGATTTAAAGGATCTGTATAATATCATCTTCGGAGTTTCCAATTAGAAATAGTACATGTCCTTAAAAGAACTTGGGGGTTTACGGCTCTCAAAAAACTTATAACTTGCAAAAGCCTATTCGGATGGTTTATACAAGGTGGACCTGGTTTCAAGATCATCAAGAAAAAACAAGATTACCCATTTTATGTAAAAAACTTGGGTGTTTACTAAGTTTAAAAACTCTAATACAACCTATACTGATGAATTCACGTCAGTAAAATTATTTATAACTTATAACAGTAGGGTAAGTACCAAATTTAAAATATGTTTTAAAGCAATTACAGGGTGGCTTAAAATAAACGTTATGATTAAAAAGCCTTGTAACTTTTTTATTTGTTAAAAATGTTTAACATTATTTTATAAAAATACAGCCTAGAGTGGAAAATAATTTTAGCCTAAATGTAAAAAATTACATCTTGCAAATGTCGTCCATTTCCTGCTTCACAAAATCGTGCTCTTTTCAACACATGTTCCATAACTTTTCGAAAAATCTCAGGTGGTGTGGCACGGATTTTATTGTGAATGTTATTTCTTAGTTAAAAAATAGTTTGTGGCTTATTAACTTAAAATCTTTTTTTCAAACAGTCCCAAAGAAAAAAGTCTGGAGCGGTCAAATATGGCGAGCGCGGTGGCCAATTAAAATCGTTTCTGCGCGAAATAATGTAACCACCGAAGATCTTCCGTAACAAAACTATTGTGTTCCTTGTAGTATGAGCCGTCGCAGCATCATATTTGAGGATGGTTTTCCACAGCTGGCCTTAAAAAAATACAACCTGTTTCGGCAATGAAATGAAAATGGGTCTTATTACTCATTATCAAATTGTAAATAAAATCGCGATGGTCTCTAGTTTTTACTGTAACACAACAGCATAATAAAGTCATTGCTGGTAGTCTGTCGGTCACATTTCTTTCATAAGCTGGATTTTGGTGGGAAACATGTGCAATGTGGCCAAAATTCTTTAAAGAAACCTCTTTGATAACCCAAGTTATGACGAACGTTTCCTCGTTGATGTTTCAGGACTCTCTTCCATGCTCTCCCGTACACGTTCAATATTTTTGCCGGTGTGCACTGTACGTCGATTACCGACACCAAAAAGGTTTAAAACAAGAGAGATAATAAAATAATAGATAAAAGAGTTGTAAAGCATTTAAATTATAAAGTTTATTTTGCGCCACCCTGTATAAATCAATTAAATTTCAAAAAAAAACTAAAAAAATTAAATGTGTTACACTTTCTATCTACAACAGCTAAAATATCCTACACAAAAATTCAAACGGTGTATTTCATTGTCTTGCATTTTAATTTGTCCTTTATACCATTATTAATAAATTAATTTGCCGTTTTAAAAATTGACACTATCTCTGTTCAGGTGTCAACTAACAAATAAATTTAATCTTCTTATAATAAACATATCAAAACAGAACAACTTTCCAAATTAAGAAAGACGGCAATTTTTTACGCTCATCAAAACTAGGTACTGTAATAATACTAATAAGACTTATAACTTAAATTAATTTCAACGTATCAATTAAAATTTAATTTAATGAGGCATTAACATTTTAAATTAGATTGGCTGCCGTTTTCGGTTTTTATTCATATTTAATTTATCCGTCCCATTAACAAAATAAATTCAATTTAACCAAACTTAAGCGAATCAACAAGTGGTTGGAATGAAATTGGACCCGTCCGTTGTTTTCTTGCAGGTCTTATTATTTAATTAAGTTTTGGACGTAGCGACTTTTTGGGTCAGGAAAACGAAATGTTAAGATGAGAGGCAGGAAGAGGAAATAACGACTAGAATTAGACGTGGAAATGCCAAAGAATTGAAGTGGTAAGAAAATACGGAATCAAATAAGGGAATTTAAGAGCCAAATTATACCAGAATTAGGCACATTAAGTACAGGGTCATCTGACGAGGACTGAACAGGGCTATTTGTTGTTTTCCTTTCATTAAAAAAAAATGTAAAATAGCGGTTTTATGTATTTTTTTTGTAAAATCTAAAAGAATAAGTTCCAAAAGCTGGTAGACATTTTAGAGTACGCATTTGAGCGATTATGATAACTTGAATACTATTTTATTTTATAATATTTTAACACAAATACGCAGCCCTAACTGAAGAGTAGCGAGACTAAACCTGCACTTTAAGATTGTAACAGAGCAATATTTATATATGTCGTAGCCACATTGTAAATTAGGCCGTTTTTTAAAATGGCTAGCCACTTTATAAAACGCGGCCATATTCTCTAATAGATAATCATGGTAAAGAAAATTTACAATTTAAGGAGAAAAACCTAACGACAACTAACTAAAAACTAAACAGAACTGGGTACAGTATTTTCATATGCAGGGTATGGAAATTATTTTATCAAAATATTTCACATGTTTTTTTTTTTAATTGCACCTTCTATGGGTTCAGCTAATTTAATTTATAAATAAAAAAAATGGTTGGATTGACCAAATAATTAAACTCTCTAAAAGAACTTACTAAAACGTGTATAGCACCTTTGAGAGAACCTACTGTGGGTATCGGGTTTTTTGAGGTTTAACAAATATTTGGTCCATTTCGTCAAGAATGTCCATCAAGTACCGGTAAATGTTGATATTGTAATTCACAGCACCTTTGAGAGAACATGGTAGTGCAGCTGCAAATGGTTTACATAATATAGCTACTACCTCTTACTTTATTTAGTTTTTATTAACAAAATTCCAGATTAAGACTTATCTGTCAGAAAGAAGATTTCTTGAATGAACTTTAAAAATACCTTTAACATGATAAATTCCAAATTTTCATCCTTTTTTTCACATTCTATGACTTTGTAAGTTGCTATTTTATTTTGTCTACTGTATTTGTCATATACACAAACACGATATGTTTAAACCAAATGTAATTATTTAAATTTAAGTTATATTTTCTGCGTGTTATGTCGCAGGACCCATTTTTCTTCTTAAAATTAATTTTATTTCGACAGGACATTCAAAAGCGCTATCAAATTACTAAAACATTTTGCTTAAAAGTTTACTTTGGGTTTGTGTACGTATTAGATCCAAATTTTTGAAAACATACATCATCTAATCTTCGTCGTTTTGCCATTTTATTTGTTCTGAATTTAAAGTGCTTTTTTGTCGCGGCAAAAACATTTTAGCGAAACTCATACTATATAAACACAATTGTCCTCATGTTGTCTTGGCATGTTTACTTAACAAAAGTTAAAAAATTTTAAGAAAAAAAACTCTTAGGAACCATAATAGTTTTTCTTTCTATTGATCTTTTGAATTACAAAACTACAAACATTTTAGTGAATATTTATTTCCCTCATATATTAGACATTCCATATGAAGCGGGACATTTTCGAATAATTACTTCCGAAAATTGCCCGGTAGCATCCGAAAAAGTCCCGCTAGGTATCGAAAATTTTTCTATAGGTCCGTATCTATAGTAACGATTGTTAAAATTGCACATTTGTCATTTTGGCATATTATATCGAATTTTAAACGTCGCGTTTTGGAAACGATTCTTTAAGTTTAATTTATGAAAAAGTAATCGAAAATAAACCTTAAAATACATTAATGAACCATCAGTATACATGGAGACAGTTTCTGGATTTATTAAAGAAAGGAATTATAGTTTAAACGAACACATTCAATACCGATACTGGCAAATATTCTTACTGACTGACCCAAAAACATGAAAAAGAAAAATGGTGAGGATTATAAAGACATTACTGTAAAACTATTTGGAATGTAACATCCCAAAAATTTGATGGAAAAATACCAGAACGAATATAATATTAAATTTAATCCTTTCACTGACACGGAATTTAAAACAGCCCACGAAGCAAAAAATGCCAAAAAGCAGTTGCAGACAAACCCCCAGAAAGGAAAAAAGCGCTGTATCACAAATACGAAGAGTTCAAAGCCATGGTACAAAACTGTGATGAAGAAACGCCCAATGGCTTACAAAAAAAAATTATTTTTTGTTTTATCGTATCATTAGCATGGAGGGAGGAGGGAGTCAAATGTTTTACTTCCTATTTCAAAGAAAACATTAATAACGTAGGGGAAAAAATTGGAGAATGGAATACAATCCAATATTCGGAAAAACGACGCAAAGGGGGATAAACCTTGCGCTCAAAAACAAGTAACCATTCAAATATAGTAGAAAAATGAGGCAATAATAAAGCTAATCTTACAGAAACTAATATAGCTAATGTGCCTACGATAAAGTTCTTTAAATTCTAATTCAATGACAAACTCCATACATCAACAAGTAGTCAGGAGACTTTAAAAATAGTAATTTTTACAACTGTTTTTCCACTGCAATTCATGCAATTTTTAGTTTCTGCAAGTTTGTCTCATATTATTTTGTTCATTTTCATATAATATTTATGTAGGTAATGTAATATTAATATAATGTTGTTTAAATAAAAAATTTAAACTTACATAGATACTAATACTTTATTTCTTCTACTCGAAAAATTTTCTACCGAATTACACTCGTGCATCAAAGTAAACCTGATAATTTTTCATTTAAGCATGTTGTCAGTAAAAAACTGAATTCGGTTATTTTCATATTTTGTTAAAAGAGCCCTCCTCCTTCGAAGTCGGACTCTTTCGCCAAAATATAAAAATAAACTCATCCAGTTTTTTGACAACATGCTTTCATGAAAAATTATCGGTAATTTTGATGCACTTGTGTAATTACTTTCGAAAATTATATAAATATATATTTCATTAAACACACACATCTTTAGCTTTTTTATGGAAATTAAACCATTTTCTTTCCAGTATTTTATTATGTAATAAGCATTGTTGTAAAATTTTCTGATTAAGATTCTTAGCGTCCAGTTCTATAACAACTAAAAACTTATTTATAGATAGCCGGGTGCTCTGGGATTTGATACTTCTTTATTGGACGTCCTTACTTTTAATAATGAATTTTTGATTAAAAATTTTCGTGCTGTAATTTTCATTTAGGAACTAGAATCAAGTAACGAGAATTTGCAAATAAAAAATACGACCCCTAAAAACTTTTATATAAGGACGTTTCATTATTAATTTAAAAGTTCTGATGAGGACTCCCTCATTAAAGTGTCTCTGTAAATGGTAAAAAAGCTTTTTAGCCGATTTTATTACAGGCTGCAATGAATAATTCATCGAGAAATTAAGCGCTTAAAGTTTGCGAAGAACTCGGTTAATGAAATAATAAAGTAGTTTTCAAGCGACAAAAGCGGAAATAGAAGGATTAGTGATGATCAAGAGTTGAATGGCTTTGGTACTTCGGTTAAAATTAAAAATTAAAGAAAGTGTAATTTAGTAAGTAGATAAACAGTGTATGTGACAACAACAGCCATTATTCGCTTTAAGTTTACGTACACAGTCATATGGATATTTTTTACTGAACGTTAAACAAAAACCACTTTAAGTTAGAAAAATTTTGCACATTATAAAACTGTATAAAAATTTTTACAGGAAAGTATTAGAAAAGCAGTACCCGTATTTTGCAAAACTTAAAGAAAAGTTATTTAGAGACATTTTTAGGAATGCAATAAATTACATAATAACACAAAAAAGATATTTAAAATTTTACAGAATTACAGAAAAATTCTCATACCAATTACCAATTTTTCGGTAAATGCAGGTATCCGCTATGACAAGCACTGTGTATTCATCAAACCAACCATAACCATGTAGGTATTCTTGGATATAACTAATATAATCCAGGTCAAAATATAAGTCAAACTTAAGAAATAATGAAACTTAAGGGATACATATTAATGATTAAAAGAACGCTGACTTTTATTAAAAACTGTGTTTTATTTTAGATAAGATAATATTACAACTCTACTACTCTTTTAGTTTTTTCTAGGATATTCCAGCTATTTGTTTGCTTACTTTTTTTAAAATAATTTTATTGTGTTGGATTTCCACCCAAAATTTTAATTATTAGTTTTTATTTTCTCACCCAAAGACGTCGATATTACCGAGACGTAATTAAATAATAGCTATGACTCCTGTAACTAGGCAAATTTTAAGTAATGAACCAAATATTACATTGGTAATCATTCCACGAACGAGGTACTTGGTGTTTCAAATTCTAGTGTAAATGGAATAGTTTAACCACTTTATTTGTATTTTTATTTTTAAAATTCAATTTTTTGCAATGTTTAGTTTTAATTTTACTTTTTAGGTCCTTTTTCTATTTTTTCTCTAAATCACCTAGCAGGTAGTCCCAGCGAAATGATCTGTCTCTTTGACAATACTTCCTTGTGTATATGTCGTAGCCACATAGTAAATTCCGCCGTTTTTTAAAATGCTTAGCCCCTTTTTTTAAAAACCCCATTTTTAAAAAAACTTTTGGTTTAAATTATTTTATAATAGCTCCATGTTTTTTTTCCATTTATAAATTGCCGATCAAATAGAGCACTTCTCAAATAGATGAATATGATAAAAAAAAATTTACAATTTAATGAGGAAAACCTAACGACAACTAAACAAAAACTAACCAAAATTTCAAAAAAAAAAAAAATTTATATATATATAATATATATATATATATATATATATATATATATATATATATATATATATATATATATATATATATATATTTATTTATTTTATTTATCAGTAACTTTAATTTGATTTTGGGGTCGACATCCTCCGAATAGATAAATATTTTGAAATTCAATACAGTTTTTTTTTGCAAAGAAGTAAAAAAAAATATACTGATTAAAAAAAAAAACAGCTCCCATTGTTATAGGTTCCCGTTTCCTCGCCTTCAACTGGCCATTCACCCATTTATCATTTTTAGGCCCGAGGCGCAATTCCTTGACAACTTATTTGTTGCAGGTTTTTCTTTTTTGCTGAAAATAAAATATCAAAGGTTTGCAGGAGGAGCGTGAACCGGTTGTGACTTAAAATTGTGGACGGTTCTGTTACTTTCATGATACGCTCTCTTCTTGCTGCCGTATTGTCGATTTTTTTTCAGTTTCTTTATGTTTTTTAAAAATAAATTGAAAGGAAGTGACATGCTGTATAGTAATAAAGAATTTGATGTCTACTTTGTTAAAGAATGATAAACGTATAGGTCTTTCCGGTCCCCAGGGATCATTTATTTTTACAAATAGTGGCAAGTAAGATGTGACACTATAATGATAGTATGTAGCAAAAACTCACAACATTAAAACTTGTTTTAAAAAAATTCAGGGCAATGTCTGAATTATTTTTTTTTAAAAAAGAAAGGGTTTGATTCTAATATAACTGACTGGAGCCATAACATAACAAAGTTTTCTGGTCTGCGAGCAATTTCAATTGGTTTAATTAAAGTTACTTGCTTTTTTTTTGGTAGGTGTATAGACCAGAAATATGTATAAATGAGGGAAAATGGTTTGTTCACTAACTGTAAATTATAAATTTTAAAGTATCTTACCACAAAATTTTTTTAAAAAAAAGGGAAAAATCGAGAACCACATCTTGTTATATATCCTTTCATTAAACTCACCCATCTATACATCCCCACAATCAGATTATTTGTTTTTTTAGAAATGTCACCATTCTTAATAAGTTTTCAGAAATTGTGTTTGGTTACTTTTAAAAAAGAAGCTGTTTTTGAATAAAATTTAAAAAAAATTACCAGTACCTTTTTTAAATTGCATAAAAAACCCAAATCCTTCAAAGTTACCTTTTTTTTTTTAAACAAAAACTTTAAAAAGTAATTTTTCTAAGGGGTCGAAAAACAAAAAACATGGTTTTTTTAATCCCAAAATAAGGTTTTTTGGGGAGGAAGTTGGAAAAACCCCTAAAATTGACAATTTTAAAAAAAAATTATTTGGGCCCTTTAAAGTTAAAAGCGATCTTAAAAAAATTATTTTTTAAAATATTTTTTAATCGGGGGAATAAGGGCTGTCTAATTTTTTTTAAAAAACGCATTTAAAAAAATTTTGGGGCAATATTTTTGGGGGCGATTCAGCATATTAACTGTAATTTAATTTAAATTTTTCTCGATTTATATATACATTTGGCTAAAAGTGGGAAAAAAGGCTTCCGAAGTTTAAAACAAGCCGAGAAATACGAACGCCTGGCGCGGTACATTTCCCACCTACCAAAAACGAAATTTGATGCACAATGTTAGGGCCCTTTTTTACCTTTTTGCCAAAATTTTTCAAATATCAAGTTGTAGAAAAAATAGGGGTTTAATAATTCGTTCAACATTTAAATGGGACAATTTCGGCAATCCCCCCCAAAAATCACTGCAAAATATTTAAACTGCGAATTTAAAAACACACCTTGGGCAGCGTCCTCTTTAGAGCGTTTAAACATATAATCATTTTCCCAAGATCCCCCTTTCCCCCTTTAAAAAGGGGTTTAAGTTTTGAATTTTTTTAAAATTCAATTTTTTGGATTTTTCCAGATTTCCTACCTAACAAATAAAGTTGGAAAAAAAAACAAAAGTGCAATGGACAGTAAGGACTCTAAA
>JAHBCN010009220.1:35902-53251 GCA_019359885.1 Listronotus oregonensis | reverse complement strand
TGTATAAACAATCTGCATGATGGCTCAATAGTGTGTCAAGCTCGATATCTCCGAAACCGTTCATGATGGTGAAAAACTGAACATACAAAAATTATAGAAAAAAGGGGCGTAAAATGTAAAACCATTTTCTATTTCAAAATTTTCCAAAAAATTCACTGACTCTCAAAAAACTCCCTTGTATTGATCCTAAAATAAAAAAAATGTGGCAAAAAATCCATTTAAAAAATCACCACTCGGTATTTTATCCTGGAAATTGTTGATCTGTCGTAAAGGAACAATATCAACATATATGATTTTTAAATATCAGTTTTCGTCTAAACCTGAAGTCATATTTAAAATTCATTTATATAAAATCTATTCCTATATGACATAAAAATAATATTTTTTATTAATCTATCTCTTTTACATTTATATTATAGTTTTAAGAAGCAATCAAATGGTGCCACTTCTTACAGTGTGGAACAAAAATATTTTTTTTCTCTATTGTGGAAATTTTTGATTCACCCTGTAAGTAGCATCACTAGATAACTAATTTTAAAAAAACCATTAAGAAAATGAAAGTAACTTTCAGCTTCTAAAACTTTTGTACTCCTATTTTTTCTCTGTCGAGAACCGTTTCGGAGATATCGAGCTGTATTGGACCATTGAGTCACAATCTTATTATTTATGAAACATGTTATTGAATTTATTCGTTATCGTTGTTACAAAACTGTATATAAAAAACCAAGTAATCAGTTTAATTATTATTTAATTAAAAAAACCTGCCTTTTTTGGAAGTTCTTAACACATTTTTTGTCATGTCTGTATGAAATACCTCCATATATTAAATATAAAAACTAAATATTATAATATTAAAAAAAAGTCGCAGAAGTGCAAGAGTCTTGCAGGTCGGTCTTGGTCTTGCGTAGTCTTGCATTCCTCGGTCTTGGTCTTGGTCTTGCATATTACCGGTCTTGGTCTTGGTCTCGGTCTTGGTCTTGCTGCAAGACCAAAAAGACCAAGACCGCAAGACCAAGACCGGTCTCGCTCATCATTAAATAAGTCCAACATTAGTAAAAGCAAATTTAACACCACAAAAAAACATGTTTAAACAGTTACGTATTATAGGATAGGTAAGTAAAAAATCAAGCCACACTGCTTTGTTAAAATATTAAAAACAACTATGGTTTCTTTTTTTAAATCTTAAAACAGTTTAAGAAAGCGTGCTAAATTTCTAAATACTAACGCATTGGGGGTATCTTAAGTGATGTAAACGGTACTTAAATATTTAAAGATTTGAAGAAGAAGGAAGAGAATCGGGACTTGTGGAATTTTTGAGATTACTATACCCCAATCTCGGGATTTTCTGGACCAACAATAACATCGGATCCTGGACTAAAAACCCTAGTGAAAATCGTTTCCCACTCATGATTTTTTTGAGATGTAAGAACGCCGATAGTGAGAGGGAGCTAAATATGGAAAATATTGTAGATGATGCAACAGTTCGTATTTTAATTTACTGATGTTTGCAATGATTAGCTGTGTGGGAGGATGCGGTGTATTAATGAAAAGTGATTTTTTTTTCTATTCAGCTAGTCAAAAAGGATTAAATGTTAAAGTCTGGAAGAAATCCACAAATAAAATTCCTTTTAAATTATAAAAAACTGATGCTAACACCTTGCTGGCTTATTTCCGGACCCCAAGTCGCTTTGGAATCGAAGTACTAGATTTACACCACTTTATGCCTTTTAATTTAATTCAGGATTATGGTAATAGACCCAAGTAACATCCATAGTGGAAAAATCACGGATGTTATTTTGATTTTTTTTTCAATGCTTCAAATATTGCTAAGAAAATAGCATTTAAATGTATTTTTTTTACTGTTAGCATTGTATATAAACTTTCTAAAACTTAAAACGTTAGCCAAAATATTGCTTAGACTACTCAAGAAAACCCCTAAAGTTTTTTTTTTAAATCTCTCTCGATTAATCGACGATCTTCCAAACCCATTTTTTGTATTTTTGTACGATTTCTGGTGTTGGTACACTTTTTGGACGTCCTTCGCGTGGATCCGTACGACTCGTAACCCATCTTTCTACTGTTCCTATTTAAGGTGAAAAGTTTTTAAACACTTATAGCGATCGTTTTTAAATTTGTTTTGGTGTAGACCTTCTAAAAATGAAAATTTTGTCACTGCCCGATATTTAATATTTTCAAATGTAAAGAAAAAACACTGGGACACGTCAGCTCTAAACAGCTGTAAATATACGAATAAGTTGACAGATCTACATGAAACTTCACATTTGTTTATAAAAGAATTCAACTGTTTTTAATAAAGTAAAACGAAATCTCTTATAAAACAACATAACTAATTTACACCTTTAGCAAATTTCTGGACGTATTTTAGATTTTGCATGTTTTCCAAGTTAGTCCCCGTAATGTTAGCTCCATCAATCGTTTAAAAGTAGCAGGGGCATTGCATAGACCAAATGGCATAACATTCAACTGCCACAGTCCGGTTCCAGTCGAGAAGGCAGTTTTTTCTTGTCTTCGGGATGAAGTTCTACTTGCCAATAGCCACTTTTCAGATCTAAACTTGAAAACCATTTTGATCCCGTCAGCGTATCTAGAGTATCATCTATTCTTGATAATGGAAAACTGTCCTTCTTTGTGTGTGTCATTAAGTCTTCCGAAGTCAACACAAAATTTGGTAGAACCATCTTTCTTCTTAACTAGGAAAACTGGAGATGACCATGGACGCTGGGATGGTTTTATAATGCCTTGGTATTGCATGTCTCCAATTAACTTTTCAACTTCGTCTCTTTTAGCCAAAGGAATTCGTCGTGGTGGTTGCCTTATCGGTGAGAGAAAAACGTCTTGATTTATTCTCAGAAGGTCTTCCAGCTTAGTAACCTGCACTGGGTCTAGCATTGCTTTTAAAGAAATTACCAAGTCTTGCAGAGCATCAGGTAGTTTACTTAAAGGAACTTCAACAGGTGTAGTAAATTTATTCGTTTTGCAAAAACTAACGTGCGAGAACATGCTTTAAGTGTTTAAGATGTTTGATATAATATTTTAAAAGTTATTTTATGTAGCACAAACGTAAGTTAAAGACTTATTTTCCTGCAGTATGTGTACTGATAAACAAAATTATGTGCTTTTTAAACAGCAACATATGATACTATAAGCTTACTCTTTATATGGGTCTCTCAAATGGGACTTAAAATAAACGGTAATTTAATTAATAGTTACTGCAAAGTGGTGTTGATTAAGTAAATTAAATTAAGTGTTGCCGTCCTAATATGATTATTATGCAAGTTTGTTGAAAACGTCATTAATTCGAACGAGGGGTCATTTTGAATTGCTGGTTTTGAATTCCCCACGTGGGTAGAAATAGCTATTTCGCGATTTGTTTTACGTAAAATGAGACAAACACACTGGGGGTTCCAAAAATATTTATAATAATTAATTATTATTAAAATTATTATGTAAATACAGCCATCCTAAAAAGACTACATTTTAAAGCGTAGGATAATTAATACAAAAAAGAGAAAAAATATTAATTATAATCCGAAAAAATAAGATGTTGGGACAAATAATGTCGTTTTGTTTCATCTGTTAATGGCTCCCCTACAATTATAAAAACAAAACTTATACTCCTTGTGCTGATACTATACCCTGTATATTAGGAGCTGCTTTATTTCGGTCAACTTATACTTAGAAATGAGTAATACAAACAATTATGATCAAACAGCAAATGAAATTCATCATTTACAGACGCACGATGATGTAGATAAATAAATAGAAATCTAAATTAAAGAAATTCCTGCGAAATATTTTTAGATTTCCTGAGGTTCACAAATCATTCAAACGTTCTCGTTGATAGCCGGAGGACTCATTTAGTTCATGATGATAAATACGTTTGTTGCCTTGGACAAATGACAAATTGGAAAGAACTTCTTCCTTTATTGTTATATTTTCTAATTTTCTGAATTTTGGATATGTGGAATATTAAAAACCAGAAAATGTAAATATGAGCAACTATCTATAGTGATTGGAAGACATACAGAGTGTCCAGAAGTAATGGGGCACAGAGCAACAGCAGATTCTTTAGGTCCAAATAATGCAGTTAAAGTAAACTTGTCTTATCCCAAAGTTGATAACTAAGATACATGGTGTCAAACTTTTAATTATGTTTACTTCTTTCGTAGTAGTAATTTACTTTTAATATTGCTGGTAGAGGGCGCCAGCTACGCCCCACCCCACTTGTTTTAGATACCATAACTTTTTTTAAGCTTAGTATATTGACCTGTTTATTAAAAAAGAAATTACTATAATTCCCTCTGCGTCAAAAATATATACCTCATTTAGATCTCTGGGAGCAACTGTTTTCGAGATGATGATTTTAAAGACCGCAATTCTATGAGTTCGGCCAATTGTTTTCAAAACTTTGCAAAGGATTTGTTTTTAATACTCTGAGCAAAAGACTCCACGGGCACAAAACCCAACAAACCCCTCTAACCCTCCCAAAATCAGCCTTAAAAGTCACTTGGGATTTGGAGACTTTTAAGGGTGATTTTGGGGTTAGGGAGGTTTTTGGGTTTTGTGCCCGTGGAGACTTTTGATCAGCGTATTGAAAACTAATACTTTGCAAAGTTCGAAAACAATTGGCCGAAAACCATTTTCCATAGGAAAATTGCAAGGTCATTTAAAATGCATTTATCTCGAAAATAGTTGCTCCTAGAGACCTAAATGAGTATACATTTTTGACGCAGAGGAAATTATATTAACTTCTTTTTTAATAAACAGGTCAATAAACTAAACTTAAAAAAGTTATGCCATCTAAAACAAGTGGGTAGGCCGTAGCTGGCGCCCTCTACCAGCAACATCAAAAGTATGGACAAATTTAAATTTCTCGCCTTAAAGAACCCCCAAATCCCCAATTTTGTACCGCTGTGTTATTTAGTTAAAAAATTATTACGAAAAAACGAAAACAAAATTAAAAGTTTTAAACCCTTTATCTTAGTTAGTATTAACTTTGGGATAAGGAAAATTTACGTTAATTGCATTATTTCGTTCTAAGGAATCTGCTGTTTCTCTGTTTCCCTTACTTCTGGGACATCCTGTAGATTAAATTTAAAATTTGTATTTTTCAGGAAAGACGGTTTAAGGTTCGCAAAGGTGCTTTGTTATTAACAATTAAATACTGAGCTGAGATATTTGTAGCAATTAACATTAAGAATTTAACATTTAACATTACGATGAATCTATGTGCCATATCAAGCCAACAAGCTTTTCTTGAAGTGCTTGACTTAAGATATTTGTAGAAAATAAAAGTACATTAAACATTATATATTAGGATAAATTTAACTTAAAATTTGATCAAATCAAAAGTGCAAAAATAACTTTTAATTTGTGATCAGTGACTTTCAAAACCAGTACACAATTTTTCAAAAATATTTTTTTCTAACTTTAACTTTAAGGTTTGAGAAAAACGTCACAGTAATTTTAAGGGTGAATTTTTATCTTTCATATCTTTTCTATAATTAAATATTTTAAAATGAATAAACCTTTTTTTATTTATGCTGGTAATCTTTAGTTAATTTTTGGTATTTGAGATCTGTTTTTTCGAGGTTAGGCAGTTTATGTGAAGTGCAATTTTTACTCAGGATTGTTGTTTAAAAGAGAAAAGTACTTGAATTAACAATAAATTAACTGTTTCTACTATTTTTTACGGTAATATTTTAAAGGTGATTGGAAAATATCTAGCTAAACAGCAAATGAAGAAACATAATAATTCATATGGTAATATTATGGGGTCACTAAGTGACATTTTCAAAGTACTTAAGTTTAAAATTAGCTCAAACAAGCATTATCAAACAAAACATCAATACAAACCACTTAGGTACTGCACACATGTAAAACATATTTTTCTGCATCTTAATGTATCTACTTTACATATTGAATTACCATTATGAACTTAACTTTTTACCAATTACAAACATCTTGAGATTGAAAATATTCCATTATGGCTCTTACTTCTATAAATAATTTCTCGAGGACCATAAATACTAACATTAGCGTTGCTGCAATATATTTATTTAATTGACTGCTTGTCCATTAATCTACATACTAATTGGTTATTGTAAATATACGTTCAAATGTTCGCTTGAAGCGTCGGTAAATAATTACCTTTTCTGTTTAAATACATCTTTCTAGCTTAAAATAAACTAATCTAAGTGCAAATCTTTGTAGGAAATGTTTGTCTTAAAAATATTTTGAATTTTGGTTTTAAAACGTAATATTTAAATATTTTAGTGCTGGTGCGTCTAAGAATTGCCTGCTTAATACATAGAGGCATCTACTTAAAAAAAACGTAAAACAGCCATTTTTTTTTGTATTTTTACCAAAGAATAATTTAAATTTATATATATATATTTTTTTATCTTGGGACAGTCAACGAAGGCTGATGCCTAAGTACTAACGTAACGTGGGTGTCTTCAGTGTGGTGAGAGGGAGTTTGTTCACACGGGACTTAAATTTTTGGAGATTGGGAGGAGAAGGAAAAACTTCTGCGGGCAGCAGGTTCCATAGTCTTGACACTCTAGGGATAAAGGAACGAAGAAAGCGGGAAGTCCGGGGCTTCTCTAACTGAACTGTAAAAGGATGCATAAAAGTTGCGCTACGTGTTGCTCTGTTGGGAGGTGCCAGAGAAGGAATTATACTGGCCAACTCCTCTGAGCAGAAGCCGTGAAAATACCTATAGAAGAGCGACAGATCCCCTACAGCTCGACGGTGGGCAAGAAGAGGAAGCCTTTCTGTGAGCGTTGGATCATTAATAAGACGAACGGCTCTTCTTTGAATGGAGTCCAGAATGCTAAGTGTTGTAGGGGACGCCATTCCCCAGACATGAGACCAATATTCTAAAGAGGGTCTGATTTGGATACATACAGAGTGTACAGATTGGAAGAAGAGAAATATTTTCTGGCTCGGAAGAGAAATCCAATCTTTTTTGAAGCTGCCGAAGCTATGGATAAAATGTGTTTGTGCCAGTTGAGGTTATTCTCAAAAGTAACGCCGACAAGATTAAACGACTCTTTGTTCTGCAGAACTTGGCCGCTCATATGTAAGGGATGAGCATTTGCAGACTTTTTTCGCGACAGAGAACATGACGGTGTTTTCGAGGCATTAAACTGAACAAGATTTTTGGCGCCCCAATCCAAGATACGTTTGAGGTCTTGTGAAAGAGATATCTGCATTGACCTGCGCTTGTTTATGAAATCAGGATTACACGGTGGCTTAAGAAATTGAATACTAGAGTGGAGGGTACTATCGTCAGCAAAACTATGAATGGGATTGATTGTGGAAGAGAGAAGATAGTTAATGTGTAGAAGAAACAGCGTGGGTGCCAGCAATGAGCCCTGGGGCACCCCAGCATTAATTTGGTAGAAGCTGGAGGAATGACCATCTACACTAACTGATATACGTCGATTAGAAAGCCAAGAGCAAAGCTTAGGTGGAAGACCGTAAGAAGGAAGTTTGTTAAGAAGCCCATCATGCCAGACCTGATCGAAAGCTTTGGATATGTCAAGAGCAACGATCTGGGATTTACCAAGAAACTCAAGGGACTTGTTCCAGTTCTGTGAGACAAAGGAAAAAACAAAAAATTAACACTTTTTTAATGAAAAACCTTATTTATTAGTATGTTTTTTAAAGTAAGCTATTTCTGCAATACGTTTTTATGAAAACGACTTCGTGTTCATTTTAAGTAACAACAGAAATAATTTAATTTATATAAGATATATGCGATTTAAATTATAAAACAGGCAATAATAAAACTAAAAGTTGAAATGCCAAGACATGTTCTATCAAAATCTAGCGTTTATAACTACATTAAATAAAAATACCATTTTCAGCCTTATGTAAAATGAGTTAATGATCTGAAATCTTTTAAGTTTTAAAAAATCGATTTTTTTTAATTGCACTTTTCAATACCTTAATACACGATCATGATCCGACTAGTCGGCGGTCGTCCCAAGCACCTTTCCCAAACTTCAAACGCGATTTCTCAAAACTTGCCGCTTTGCCACTTTGTAGAGAATTGAACTGGCTATGGTTGCAACCTCGAAAGTTAAAATGGCTTTTAAATTTTGGATTTTACGTTCGTTTAAATACACAAAAAAGAACCATTTTTTAATTTTTTTTTCAAATGGCCGTCATTTTGTAAAAAACTGACGATTTTACTTTTCCGAGATTCCGACCATAGCTACACTCATATATTTTAATAATTTTTTGGTCTCGTCTGTTTCAGACCTTCCAATTACGAGTACAGTACATTTCACAATAGTTCGTTGATTTCTCGTTTTATCTGCTACTGTTAGTTGTAAAACTCAATAAACTTTGGGTACCCGCATGTGTGTCCGGACTTTGGACACTTGAAATTTCCTTTATTTATTATTGTACCTACTGTTTGGTATATTTTGTAGGTTAAAGGCAAATTGCAGGTGTTCCATATAAAGCAGAGTCTCACCATCTTAGTTCATCAGTCGTTTGGAGTTTCCCAAGGTATTTTCGTGTGTGTTATTGAGCATCCAAAATAGCTAACTTAAATTATTGATATTAGTAGGTAATCAGGACCTGTACCCTTTCAAAAGGTGCGGTGTCCACACAATAGATATTTGTCGGGCAACTTATTTATGGCTGGGTTTCAACTGAGGGTTGCCATTTAAATTTAATTGCGTTCAAGAAATTAACGAATTATTGTGGAATGTACCATACCTGAACCAGGTGCGCCAGCCTACCGGAGCACGGCAAGCAGTACCTTCTTCGGCGCCATTTTATTCAATGACGTTTTGACATTCTCGGACAAATACAATTTTTTAATATAACTTAAAGATTGAATAATAAAAGGGTATGGACATTGTTTTACTTCTTGTTTGTTGTAAACATGTTAAAATTGAGATATTGGAGCTCCAAACCAGAAAACCCCTTAAAAAATATTTGATTTAAATCAACACTAATGGCTACACTCTGACAGAACACTGACTTTTTCGGCTTTGCCTCTCAGGTATTTATTGTTGTCCTTTTTTTTTATTCTCTTATTTAAATAGCAAATTTCTTATATTATATATACTATGCAAATTTAAAATAAAAAACTTAATGCTTTTTGAATTAATGCATTAACAAATATATAGGTAGCCAGATAACCAAACACTTTATTTCTTTTTAAATAACTTTAAGCAATATTCTTTAGGCTATTATATTACAATAAGTTGAGCAAATTAAGCCATTACCTCACTTTATTGCTAGATTAAATCATAATTATGCGGTAGTTTTTCTGATGTTGTCCTTCACTAAAGGAAATATTTTGCGATTAAATTGAGATAAACATGCTTGGACAGTAGGTACATAAACAATAAATTGTTTATTTTTACAGTTAAGTGATCAACTAAATCAATTTAGCTTGTATGCATTGTGCCCGAAATTAGAATGTCGACATTGGAATTTTGTGTATTAATTAAGATATCAGGACAGTAAAAACAGTGTAATTACAAATTTAAAGTTTTTAAAATGATAAAATAAAACTTTAATTGCTGGACGCTCTTGGCCCCCATACCACACATGTATTATATACGTTAAAAAATCGAAATCATTTTTAAAAATGCAAGAGTTTCATTTACCTAATAAACAAGATAATTTAAAATCTTTATTAGTTTTGGAAGAATAAAAACTTTCTAAAAAGCACAAGTTAATATTAAAAAATTGGAACTTGGACTTTGAAGAATATGAGAAAACAATAAAAGTGTCATTGATTTTACAAAATTAATTAGAAAACAACTACAAGAAAAATTTAAAGTCCAATAAACTTTTTTAAACAGGTTTGCTTTCATTTCATTATAGAAAAATTTTGGTCCCTTGCATATAATTTATTTTGACTTAAAAACACGTTAAATCTCTTCCCTCGTCTATTTAAAAACCTATCTTTTCTCAGAAAAAATAGGTTTTAGCCTAATTACCGTAAGTTTATATTTGACCCTTTATCTCTGACATCAGATCAAAATGGCTTGTGACGACACGAGTTCTGCTGAATTCCAATATTAATTCTTTGCTTCGTTAATTTTTCTCATTCAGAGTAAAAACAAAAAATCCATGCAGGTTCCTATTAAATGTAAAGGGTGACTACACCGTCCAAATCCGCAAATGATACAAAAAAATATTAAATTTTATAGAAAAAAGCTTAAAGCTCTAAAATATGTGCAAACTAATTTAAGAAAAACACTTGGTACGTAATCATGATTACCGACTTGTTCAATCAATGCAATACATTTTTGTTTTTTCTTCTACAACTCTGTATAACTTTCCGAGAATGGTTGGTTGATATATTCCTGTGGGCTTATTTACGGTTGCCCAAATAATGCCTGGCTTTTGTGATCTAACGCTTCACATTCGTACAGGATGTGGTAGGCTGTTTTTTCTCCTCATCGCACATTCTGTAATTTGGGTTCCCATTGTATGAGCCTATCCTGTGTAGGTACCCTTGCCGTGCCCTGTTAGTAGCCCTACTGTTATGCGAAGTCTTTTCCTACTTCGTCTGAGTAGTTCTTTCTTTCTTCTTTTGGATGAGCTCTTTATGAAGCCTTTGCCATGTTTTATTCTACTAATGCTGGACCAGTATTCCGTGATTGTTTCGGATCCATTCCCTATTTTGCCCTCGTGCTGTGGTTTTGGTCACTCCAAGAGCAGGTTCTGATCCAATGTATGGTGTGGATGATACTTGTCTCGCTAGCTTATCCGCTTTTTATTTGCCTTCCATTCCCGAATCTCTCGGTACTCACAGCAGAGATACCCTATTGCGTTCTCCCAGAAATTCCAGTTTTTTGGCATTCCTATGTCATCTTGGACGTTACCTTAAGATTTGCTGGTGCCCCTAGTGATGTCTGGTTGTCTGTTAATATGCAGATTGTTTTTATAAGCCCGCCTGTTGTTTTTCTGTAAGATTAATATCGTTGTATGCAAGGAACCCATTTGCAGGCTGGTAGACATATTAAAAAGCTTTAATAAAAATTTGTTTCTAATTTTGCAAAAAGGTAAAGACACCTAAATGTTTTCCAATGAGTTGACTTGTTTTATTTTTTTAAATGCAAATTTTTAATAATATTATTGTGGTTTGAAAATCTGGAAAAATCAGCATTTTTAATGGAAAAATAAGTCACCTACAGAAAACTTTATTATCTTTAAAAATGCAATAATAAATTCCTTCGATCCTGGCCTACAAGGTCAGGCGAGTTTTTAATATACATTATTTTAAAAATCTTAATTAAAAAAAATATATTGGTGATAATTTTATGTTTAAAAATGTCTTCAATGTGTTTAAAATATATTATATATGTACTTACATGCAACTTCTACTGTAGCAGGCTGACTCTTTATGCTCCCCTTTCCATTCCAAGCAAAACACTCGCACTTGAACTTTTCCTTTCCAAAGAACTCTTCCACCATATCTCTAGTAACATTTGTCTCCGCTTCCATTATTCTAACTCCAGTCTGCGGATCAACAAACTCAAATTCAGTTGTCTCTACTTTTCTTGCTCCATTACATTTAAAATATACGCGAAGCGAGTGAGCCGCTCTACAGTGTAGGTCGCGGCGCGATTTTTCACTACAAACGAGTTTTGAGGTTCTGTAAGGAAAATTGGAAGGTCTGTATTAAGAAGTAGGTTTTCGTCTTGTCCGGGGGTGTGGGTTTGGGGGTTGAGGCAATTTTTTCAACCGGGGTTTCTTCAAGTAGTGGGGAATCTGAAAAAAAAGTATAATTAATTAACAATATACGCCGGAGAAATGTAACCTAATATTAGAAATATATAATACAGGGTAACTCGGACTTTATACATTTTTAAAACCTAGAATGTTGTCTAAAGAAATACAAGAGTCACAGGTAGGTGGCAGTAAGAGCTGTAAAAAACTAACACATACTCAATGCATTACATAGCAGATTTATGACGCTTATTTTTAAAACTGAAAAAGTTTTTTTAAACTTTGCATTACTTATGCTTAAATTTTCCAGTCCCAATATTGGTATTTTTAAAAAACGAAGTAAGAAAAGCAAAATTTCCTATAAAAATACTATAGAAGGTAAATATTTTACTAACAAATACGTCAATATGGTTCCATTAAGTGAATTTTTAAAGTTTTTATTTTTTACTTTGTCAAAAATAGTAAACAATTCAACTTTATTGAGTTAAAAAAAAAATAATGCCTTGCAAAATTTTGTTTTAATTAAAAAAAAACCCGTATGAGGCAGATTTTTTAAGAGGCACTGTATATAACACGGTACTTCCTTCAAATTTGATCACCCTCTACAGTAACAGTATACCGACATCGAGGGCTAAAATTTGTTTATTTCAGCATTTACTAATATAAAATTGGTATCCTTACAATATTACAGTATATTTTATGGAAAACATATTTTTAAAAGGTAAATTTTTTAAAAGCTTCCATAAAATTAAAGACATTTTTTTAATAATATTGTTTGACTACTCTCATAACTTAAAAATATCTACCAAAAGGTATTTGGTAAAAATAATGACTAAACTTGGCAGCCAGACCCTTTGAATTGTAAATGCATGCAGCAATACGAATATAAAAGGTGTTTTCTAATTGAATGACAATATTTAAGGAGGGATTTTTGGGTTTATTTTAAAGAAAACTTTATATGAACGTATGTCCTAAACGTCTTAACTTTTGAGATACAGAGTGGTCAAATTTAAAAAAAAACATTATTATTATTAATATCTGAATGCCAGTTATTTTAATTAAATTTGGCATACATGTACTTTGTACCAAGAGGCATTTTTTAGTGTACTACATTTTTTAAATTTCCTCTATAACTTTTTTTTTAATCCTCAATCATTTCCAGGCAAAGTTGATCACTTGATCTTTTTCAATCCGATGCACGGATTTCGCTTAAAAAAATTGTTATGATCATTCGTGGTTTTTCTTAAGCAAAAACCGTGCATCGAATTAAAAAAAAATCAAGTGCTTAGAAAAAATTGGGGATTTTAAAAATATGTTTTATTTTAAGAAAAATCAGTGGCGTACCATCAATGTCTGCCAAAATTACGTATAAACGCCACTGTAGAAAATAAAAAAATATGGAACACTTGAAAATTCCTCTTGATACATAGTATATGTTTGCCAAATTTCATTAAAATGTCCAAGGTGGTATTACAGATATTAATAATAAATGATTTATTTTTAAAAATTTTACCACCCTGTATCTCAAAACTTAAGACGTTTAGGACATACGTTCATATAAAGTTTTCTTCTTAAAATGGACCCAAAATTTGCTTTTTAAGATATTAACATTCAATTGGAAAACACCCTGTATTAGGAACTATAAGGGATGTCACCCAGTATACCAAATAAAAAAAATAAGGATATTAAAACATTTTAACAATTTCTGGGTTAAAATAATACGATCTGATACTATCGCTAAATAATTAAAACAAATTTTATACGATGCACGATTTGTGAGGAGAACAGGGAAATAGAAAGTTCGGATTTGGCAATTTAGAGGGTGGTTCTAAAGGTTGGTACAGGGATACCCCACGTTGGGGTACGCCTGTACCAATATAACAGATTAAAATTGTGCTTTATACTGCTGCAAGTAGTAAAGTATGCCTATAGTTTACTAGCTCCATGTTTCCCAAATAATATTGTGCCCATATGTAAAGTAAAGGTTCCATTTAAGTATTTTATTGCCCCGTAGTATAATGTGCCACAAGTGTGGTAGGTTAGGTTAGCTTAGGTTAGGTTTAAAGTGAGTGGGTATAACTATTGTTGCTCACACCCTTTTATATTTCTTTCACCAGGTCCAGACTTCTAATAAATCTATTGATCCTGTTGGAAGAGAGATCTTTCACCTCCACCGGCAACAAGGTACCATTGCCGAGGATTGCGAATCTAAGTCGTGCCACTGCTGGGCACGAACACAGTATGTGTTTATCCTCCTCCATGCACATGAAGCACTCGGCGTCTTCCGCTAGGCCGATCTTGTGCATGTGGTATTTCAATCTGCAGCGTTTCGTGTACAGTCCCACTAGAGTTTTAAGGTGTACGCTTGATTACTCCAGTAGTTTAACGGTACATTTTTGGTTAGGTGGGCTTATAAAGGCCTTCGAGTGGCCTTCAAGTGGTGGAGTGAAAGTATACATTGCCCGTAGTGGTGGAAACCCCTGTATACTACTTCACAATATTTTTGTGTTAGATTTGCTTTATCGCATACATTTTTCAGAATAAAATATTTTTAAATGCCAATTAGCTAAAAAATATTTTCCGGCACGCATTCACATATAAAACATCTGGCATTTTCGCTATACCTTTTTATTACTCCAGCGAAAAATTTTAATTTTTGGCGCCATATGGTTGCGGTTTTCGTTTTTTATTTTATTGGCGCGCAACTGGGATTTTAATCCGACACCCGATAATATTTTTGCATTTTCCCAGTAATCACGTAATCATAAATTAACGTGAAGCATCAACGATTACTAATTAAAAAGTGGAAAACCGCTGGGCATAAATTTTGCAGTTAATTAAGGAATTTTCATTTAATCTAGGCAAATGTGTATTTTTCTATATCTGACTATAACTACAGCAATTTGGTCATGCTTTTTTTAATGTAAACTCATGTATAATAACTATTTTTAGAAAATATTGCAACCGTTTTTTATGAAAAGTCCAGAATGCGCACTTCCAATTAAGGAACATTTTTTTTCTTGTTTGTTAAGTAATGAAAAAATCCTTCAATTTTGAAATTTCAAAATATTTAAAAAAACCAAGGTATCAATAAATAAAGTACGGTTAAAACAGTCTTTCAGTGGAACTTTTTTCATTTATTACACATAATTTTCACTTTAATTCTCTGGCATATCCCAAATAGTTGCTTTGAATGTATCGATATTTGACACTGACATATGCCATTTTGCCGTCACTATTCGGCAACATTTACATGACCAAGAGAAAAAATAATGCACCAAAAAAATGGTAACTACGTTATTCTAATTTAACTTGTGTAACCGTGTGTTTCTTTTTTAGTACCCTCTTAACAAAAGTTTATAAGACTTCAGTGAACACATTATTTATGCTAATTCTAAATGCAGACAAACTTTAACCAAAGTTCTTCATGCAGACCTACAGATTCTGTCACAATAGATCTAAAGCAGATCTTCTTTTCTTTGTCTTACACAACTGGAAAAAATTCCTTTAGTTCTTTAGTGAATCCTAGATCGTTGCTCCTGGCATATCCAAAATTTTTACCATAAACACATCACATTTATAGTTACAGCAGCTTCCAAACAGAAGGTACTTTTACACCTTTTATTTACAAGTAAACTACAACAAATCCTACATGGAAAAGTGCAGTCTTTTTAGTAAGTGGGTTTTCCTCAAATGTCAACATTTTAGATTCCATATAAAGATAAGCTGCTTGTCTTGGATCAAATGAAATCATCACTACTTTTAGAAAAAAAGCTTCCCCCTTTGTCAACGTAGGTGCTGCACGAAACCTATTTCTTATTTCTAGATATTGTTATAGCTTCTGCACTAAAACATTAACCACTTTAATTCTCTTTTAAATCCTAACAAGGCAACACATTCGTTCATCTGGATAAGTCCCCGAGCTTTCTGCTGTGTCTGCTACTTTTTCTCTAAAGACCTTAACTGCTGCCTACAACTGTACCTACCTTTAAAATACTCAGCCTTTGCAACGTTTGTTTAAAAGTGTTGTCTTACGCTTTTAAAGAAACGTTGCAAGCCCGGTACAGACCCGGTATCAACGAATTATTTAGAGGCTACGAGAAGACCTGTTTTAAGGTCATAAAAAAATATGCCCACATTGAATTTCTACGAGAAGCCAGAGATAACAACATTATTCCAGTTGGCGTTCGCCTGAATTTACCAATACCAGGATAATGAGCTAAACGTATTCTTTAAGAAGCCAGAAAATATCTGCTCCAATCCTAGATTAACTACCACCGACGGAAGAAATCACACAGCTCCTGCTAGAATTCACCCAGCGATATGAAGAAATTAAGGAATACGTACAGGAAGAGGACTATAACCCTATTTTTCTAAAAATACCAAGAACATGCAAAAGGCCAAAGACGATTTACGACAAAAACACCAGAACAAATTGAACTGACTTTGCAGTAAACCACCAACAACTCATGCTTCCAACAAAAAGACAATACCTAAATAACATTTTCTCCCGAATCCTCTTGGAAACAGAAGAACAACTTTTAGGGAAAGGATTATACTCAGCCTTTGTTACGATACCCCAAAGTACTTTATTACTACATACATTCTAAACATTTGTGAACTGCACCAGGATAATACAACTTTTACTAAATGGACTGGATTTAATTACTGTAATTTATTTCTAAATAACAATATTTTTGAGGACAATCTCATTCAATAAGGCCTTCAGCTCTTCTTATTCTTATACATCAAAATCTTAATGGTACATGTATTGCACTAAAGGGTCTTTTTCCTGGGATAATATAAAATTTCTTGAAATCTTTCTACCATCCAAATATTTTTATCTAGGCCTTATTCCAGCAATATTTAAGCATTTTAACATCAAACTAACTTCTGCCACAATTTTAACCAGGAAAGTTTTTTGATTTCAGTACTTTAGTTTAATCTTAAAGTTAGTTAAGCTCTACTTCCTAATTTACATAAAAAATAATTCAGAGAGAGACAAACTAATATCTCGAAGTTAACTTACAAAAGGATTTAAATATTACGGACAATCCTATTCCATGTTCATAAAAGTAATTTATCCTTGTGCTATGCAGTTAAAAGGACCCACAATCGTAAATATGCTGGCAACTTATCAAAGATGGCGATCTCGGTAAATAAATTAAAGTAATTAAGAGAATCATGTCACTAGATTCCACCACAATGATATGTTGTGAAGATTCTTCTTAATTATTCAGTCCCGGCTACTGCGGTCCAAGAGGCAAAAGAATGTGAGGTAAATAGCTTTTATCGCAACGGTAAAAGTCGGAAATCTTTAAGTTAAAGATAAACATTTAGTTTTAATTTTTTTTTAATGTATCAGTATTACTGCTTTTATTTCAATTGTAATGGGCTTACAGTGCGAGTCTCTTATTTGAAATAAATTTAATAAATCAAAAACAAGTAATTTTTTGAAAAATTCTCGGACATGTCGATTTGTGTTTTAAATTGCTCTCTATCGCTTTTTTTTTAATTTGGAACCCAAGTATTTTTAAAGTGTATATCAAGTTGTACTGCCCAATTTCAATTTTTTTTTTTCTGTCATTTGCGAGATATTAAATACAAAATTTAAAA